>VRMD01002145.1:0-14154 GCA_009872375.1 Sminthurides bifidus | reverse complement strand
AAAATCATGTCGCTCTTTCTCCTTCAAAGGGTCGCAATTAAACACTCTAAATCCTGTCTCAGTTCCACATGCAAAGCAACCTGAATACAGCAAATTCAGTCACAAATCACCAGTTGATGTCTTCAATCCAATTTTCTATCAGGTCTTTGACAAAAAAAAATAGGAAGCTTACCCTGGTCCTGATTAAAGCCAACGTACAGTAGCCCATTTCGATACTGATTGTTTTTTGATATATCCATCATTCTCGAGACAATTTGTCAGTTTTGATAGTTCATTTATACGTCACCAATGCCTTGCGTCACCTGTAAAGTAAATTAAATTAAACTCCTTGTAACTTTCATCGGCCGTGCTTGCGCCCTTTCGGGTGGTTAAGAATCGGTATAATGGATCGAAACTTACAAAAGTTTTGATCGTTTCAGCTGATGCTGATTGTTATTCAATGGCGAACTTCAGTGAACGTCTTCAACTCTGTACCAAACCTAATGCATTGCATTGGGATCTGCTATCTTCTGCGTGATAAATATTTAACGAAAATAATCTCCACGAGTTCCATGTCACATTACATTGTAGCTCTTCCTTCAACCACACAGTTGTCAAGTAGGCATGAAAATTCTGAGACACAAAAGCTACTGAACCCAAATTTCTATTTTTTCCCACAACTTGGCTGAAGAACAAAATTAAACTGCGCCGTGAAAATTTTCTCGCACTTTTATTTTGCAACGAAGAAAATATAGTGCTGAAGTATTGCAGTACAAAATCACCAGATTCCAACAACTTCCACGCCACTCACTGTCATGCACAACTTGACTGTCCACACCGTTAAGTCAATTAACATTGACCTTTCGAAAAATGCTAGAACCTTTGACCTTCACCTTTTGATTATGAGAGGGCAATCATCCGTCAGTACTTTTTCAGTACTTTCAGTAAATAACACGATGTCTGTAACACCAACTTAAATGTGACACTGACTGAAAGAGTTTTGACTGCGTGCTTACACTTGATGAGGAAGGAATTGAAGCCTGATCAAATGAGATTGACGGGAATTAAGTGGCATTGTAGAGACGATGCTTTATGCTCCTCCTCTCTCTTTCTCATCTGTTAAAATGTTGTTTACAACCAAGTGCATTTTGCCTTGTGTGCATATGATGAAGCTCTGAACACAGCACAGCTGGGATTCTGACGTCTTAAGCATTTGCTTCACTAGATAGCAGCGAAGCGCCATCTACCCCTATCAGCAACAACTTCAGTGAAAATCTTCTGTCCTTTTCGTAGTTCTTCTGAACCTGAATCTTCTGGTTTGCACTATGACACAAACGTTTTATTTACTCAAAGAATTTACTTAATTGTTCCACCGGAGCAGAAACTGTAAAATGATTTCCGTATAATAGCTACGTGTCCATGATCTTGCTGAGCTTACATGAGAAAATTAAAGAGCCGACTGAACTAAACCCAAGAATATGTATACAAACCAAATGGATTTTTTGCAGAATTTCTGCACAATTGCGATTTTAATTTTTCAACCGATAAGATATCGTATCACTGTCCACTGTCAGGGACAGCAGTATTTGTCACAAACTTTTCTTGGTTGTTCGGCCACATACAAACGCATGATAATGGTCGTAATTTGAAGCATCTTTTAATTAAAGTACTATAATGATCTGAGTTAGCCGTGACGGTGCGGAAGATCAGTTGTTGCAGCTTTATCCCATGTCATTTCTTTATGAATGAGATGACATCACGAATTGACTTACTGTGAGTACAGAAATTTTACAACACTGTCCCTCTCGTATGCTTTTACATCACTTAGTTTTTTTCTTATAGCCTATTAACTTTGCCAGTTAAATGTTTTTGCTACTGTTTTCATTTATCTTACACTAGAAGTACGCATTGACAAGTAATCTGATTCTTCATCTTAAACTTTGTAACGACCAGCAAAAAATATTCTATCATACATGTATTTTTGTACATTTTGGTTGCCAGGTTTGGCCGTTTACATTCACCATACGATATCATTTATATGTTCAAAGGGAACTTTGTGTCGAGGCTTTTGTCTACAAGATATTGAGTTACGTACAGCATCACGTGAATTCATAAATACTTTGTGGAGCGATACGAAACGCAGGTGCGATAAAACCTGTTCGGGGCATTATCTGTTCATAACTAGCAGTATTTTTTTGTTTCATAATTATCTCACAGCTTTAGAGGCTGCCTCCAGTTAAACAACGAAGTGAGCAAGCACCCTTCTGCGCGTGCGGTTGCATTAGACAAACAGAGCGTGTGAAGTGAGCTAATTATTGCAACTGTGAATGACTTTATCATTAATCATTAGTTTAACAATTAGGCGAGACAATTGTATGAAGATGGACATACAGCAGGGGGTTAGGCACTAGTATTCGTGTTTACCATATTATTGGCCTAGAAATCTAAGTCATTTGAGAGATAGCAACTTATACATCGATGCACACAGATAGCATTTCATTACCATTTCTAATTTCAAAGTATGTACTAATAGCCGAACGGCACTGAGTACCACATAACAACAGCAATCAATTACACCTGTTGGGCTAGTAAAGTCGTCACGTTGGACATGATACCGGTCATTAATTGCAGGGGTTCTTGAATTCTTATAAGAGGGGTTTCTGCACAGCGCTGTCCTGGATGATACTTTACTTAGCACTACGTAATTTAATTGGTAAAGGCTCCTCAGCGTAAAACTAAATAGTTGTTCAATTTCGAGTAATGTCACAGTGGCTCAAGCTCCTTACTTAACCGCCTTTCATTGGTGTTTTGACTTGACTCCTGGCTTCTGGTGACACAGTGCTCAAATGCTATCTAACACAAGAATCTCGACTCATGCCCATGTGTAACTGTAGTTTACCTGTCTCCTGTAAAATGACTGACAGGCATTGTAACCAAAATACATTATTTTTAAAAATTAACTTCCTCAGCGAATTTTTATCATCAAAAATGGATAAGCTACAACGGAGCATGCAAACGATTTTTATCTAAAGATTCATACATCAAATGCGTACTGGCCTGAAACAAAATTCTGAGCTAAATTTTCTAATAAAATGCTTGATAACATTTTCTGTTATTAATGCTGACCATTTTCTCACTTAAAATTTTTGCAAACTTTTCTGGTTATACTTAAAAGGCGATGAAGGTTTAATTACTTATTGTGTGTATTCGAAGCTTTTCATAGGTTTACTTTAACTTACTGTTATTAGTTTCACAGGTTTGTGTCTCTATCGCTCAAGTCAGTGTAGCATACAAAAACCTCTGAATATAGCTCAATCATGAAGACAGACGAATCTCTGGAAACAAGGCTAATGGAGCATATCAGCGCGGGTACGGGATTCGATATTGATCAGCGTTAGCATCACATCATGATGATGATGATGATATCTGAAGCTCAGTTGAGGTTGGGGAATTCGTTTTCGTTTGCATCCGGGGGTTGAGCTACTGCGTTTTTCATCTCAGCCAGTTTGTCGGAATCTAGGAAAAATGAAAAACAATTAGATCGATTCATACATGCAGGTTGTAAAAAGTGTAAGCTGATCAGCTGATGGGTAGCGGCTAAGGCATAGGCAGTTATGGGGCTATCATAGGGACACCTGACATGCTTTGAGGAGATGAACCTTTGACAATTCCTGCGTAGCTTGCAGATCCCACGCTGACAGGCGATTTATTCTTTGATTCGGCATCCCCGACAAGCCTACATGGGCATTACAAACGAACATATCAGTCATTCGAGTAACAGTAAACAAAAAAGTGTATCGTCAATCAAGTGCCACATCTATTAATTGGAAGGTGAAATAAACGAAATAGTACAAGCGTTACTGTCAGCAGGCAGTCGTGCACAAAATGTCCAATTATTCAATACCACAAACACCATTATCCAATCAAGCAATGCTGCTGTAAGTTTATAAGGAAAAATGTTCAATACCTAATTTTAAAATAGAAGTCAAGTATAGAGTTTGAGAAAACTGTGAAAGGGCGGAAGTGCAAGCAAGTTATCCGATAAACTTTAATTCTACTGTTTGTCTAATCATATCGACTAGCCACGACTAAGAAGGTAAATACATTGTGTCAAGCGGCACTACTACAATATCTGTTCTATTGTCGCTGAGAATCTCAAGAGTTTGATGTCGTCGTGGTCGTGGTCACCATGATTGAGCATAACTATCAAAATAATTAATAGAAGGAAAAGAAAAGATGTGCGCCTCGGCATCAAAGATGGAAAGGCATGCTTTTCACGAACATCTACAAGGATCGGAAGGACAAGATACCACCAGCAGTCAACACGAAAGATTACCTGGATAACCTACAGACATTTAAGGGATGAAACCAATAAAAACAACATTCACACACGATATTACAAATCTAAGTTGCAAATGAACTCACCGGTGTTGTTTTAGCAGCTGACATTCGCCACCTTCCTTGGTGTTTAAGCCGTAAATGTATAAAAACCCATCATAAGATGCCACGAGGACTCGAACATGCTTCCCGTCGGATCCCTGTACATTTGTTACTGCCACAACACTCTGAGTACCCTGGAACGGAGTTGTTATGGTCGCAAAAGCCCGTCCTTGTGCCCACACATCCGTCACCTGAGCAGGCAAAGCTCCTTTCACCCAGTCCATCCAACCAGGTGTAGACGGTTCTTCCCGCACTTCCCTGATGTAATTTCAATCGGAGCTTCAGACTCGTGATCACACTGGTTGTTATCAGAATTACGAAAAAATATCTTACTGCGGTTGCTGAAGCTGAAAGACATGAACAGTTTCGGTGTTGGAAGAGACTGCAAGGAAGGTGTCATCAGGAGAAAATGCTATTGAGTGTATAGTTGCACATCTTCGCATTCCACGACGGAATTCAAACAACCGAGAGCCATCATCGGTTCGGAATATCCGAATCACAGTTCCTTTTTCAGAAGCGGTAGCTAACAGTGTGCCAGTCATATTGAAAGCTAGGCATGCTAGTGGAGATGCATGAGCATGGATCATTATCTTTGCTTGCAGGTTGAACGCATCGAAAACTTGGACTTGGCCAGTAGTGGCAGAACCAGGATAGGCAAGGTAAGAGTTATCAGCATTTACAGAAAGTCCCAAAATTCCAGTGGGGTTTGGCGGGGTGTCACGGATCGTATGCAGAATTTTCATGTCACGAATGTTGTGAATGTACAGCATCTCCTCAAGACAAACGACAAGTCTCTACAAAAAGAATTTGAAAAATGTTTAGAATGTCTGAGGATAGGGGCAACATTGAAACATCTCTCCACCGAAAAGATTTAGGTGGATCAATGAAGGCGCATTCGTTAAAGGCTATCCAGAATCCTCCGTAAACTTCAACCGACTCTAAAGATAGTCGCTGCTAAACAACTTTAACAGCCATTCCACGGCTCGCAATCAACGACTAATCCGGGTGGATAGAGGATTCAGTAGCATGTATTATTGAAGATAAAATCAAGTAATAACTCCTTCAAAACTGATAACTACAGAAATTAGTTCCTTTACATTATTTATAATTTATGCAAGCTACTGAAACACTACCGCAACCGCCACTAGTGCGACCTTCAACTCGATAGCTAATCAACTATGAAAAGTTCGCGCTCCGTCTGTTCGCTTCATCGTCACATAAGGTCTTTCAAAAGGTCACTATCTAAGGATTTTACATAGCGACACTACATCAGCAAGTCGGAACTGCAACGACGAATCATACGATTTACAATATCGTAGGAGACGCGAAAATTATCGAGCATGGCTGCCTGCTAATCTGATTGGTTCTGTGTAGTTCATTTACACTCTACTTTCGTCGCAGACTTCATGTCTTGATATGATAGCTTACACAGAGTTTTCATTCATACTTATCTCTGTTGATTTGATTATATTTAAGGTAAAACAGGATTTAGACTTTTCTTTCTTTGAATAGCTTATTCTTTGTGCAATTAACATACAGGGTGCAACAAACTGTCTGCGTTGGTATGAGCAGATTCGCAACAAACAGTTAGTATTTTGCACTCGCATTGATTATCTGCCTCTAGTCCTTAACACCACTCACAGAAAAAGCCGTTGTCCATGCTAATAGTAATTTCTTGCTACAGTAAAGCAGTACAAAAAGCTCAACTCAAGTTACAACTCAACTCCTATTTTACGGATTCATAATTTTCACAGCAAAAACCTTGGGATGTATTTGTAACTACAATGCCTACTCCAGGGCAAATCACCAACTTAGTGCACTTCCGATCATCTTCAAAGTTTTGAATGAAGTTGGTGATTTTCTTCTGATACTTTGTGATTATTACTGTTATTTTTGCATCCTTTCCTCTCTTTTTAACTGAAATTTTAACGTTACAATCAAAATTCTCGACAACTGTAACTTGAACGCTTAAAAGGACTTTTTCAAAACTTTTTGTGCAAGTTGAAAACCTTCACACTATTTCCTCAGAGCTAAAAGTTGCAATGCAACTATGCTATCCCTAGACGAGGTCAAGAACAACGACACTGCGACCATCGTTCACGGCACAGTCCCATTACGTGAAGGATACTCAAGGATATCATACTCAAACCTGAATAATTTCTGAAAATTTTGAATGCAACTAAACCCCCGAGTTCCTATCTGCACAACCATTCAATCCTGATCCACCGTCCTAATCGTCAAACCATTGCAAACTCACACTGGCTGTAAGCTCACATGCTAGCCTCACGCCACCCTACATAGATTATACGCAGTACTACTAACTACTAAAAGTCAGCTCACAGAATCCAAATCAACATTTACCTTCTTCGTAAAGTGATAAATCTGCAAGGTTCCTCAAACGTGTCAAGCTTGCATGTGATTTCGCTGCTGAAGCTGCGACGCAGCGCAGCGTCTACGTTCTTTCTAACTAGTCATCAATGTTTTCATTGACTCGCGTCATAAAAAATAAGATCGTTTAAGTCTTTCCGAGTGCGCACAATCCGCAAAGCACTAGTCTTCAACTAATTATGAGCTACCACAACGAAGTTCTCGTTTTCTTAGCAATCAAACTGGTTTCAGTAATGCATGTCCAACTTGTATTTACAAACAAACGACTCCTTAACCATATCCCACGATACGATCGCCTCAAGCTAAAACTCAGTCTGCTAAACCCCTCCTCCACTATCGCAAAAAATAAGAAAAATCGTCTCAAGTGCATACTCTGTTCTAAAAAGCAACAAGACAGTCTCAAAAAACCCATTTGATGAGTTAGACCAACTGCTGAACTATTACTGCTGTCAAGTTATAAAATAAGTGTAACAGGTTCCCAACTGCCGATTTCGCACTAGTATTTTGATGTAACAAGACACATAGGCTACTGCCTAAATCTATCATTAAACACAATTCTATGGAGGAAAATAAAATCTGTCATACGTCTCAGACGACAGACGCACGACTATACTAGAATGCAGTTTATGGATACGATACACTTTCGATTTCAAAACCGCCATGGATCCATTTCACCATTTTAACCTCTTACTATCTAACACACATGCAACAAAATGACTCATGAACAATGAGGAAGGAAATCACTTACAGCTCGGTTAAGCCTAACGGCGAGAATCGTGTTGGAATAGGAATAGTTACAGATTTCATTGCCCTTCTTGAAGTGACAAACTCGGAGTTTCCTATGGACTGAGGGACGATACGATTGCAACCAGGGAGGACGAAAACAGTCTTTCAACAATTTGAACTCCATCAGATGCTGATGCTTCATGAATCCTTTCTAACTTATCAACACTTGAGACAGATTCTAACGACCATCCTTGATTAGTTCCAACACCGAGGGACGAAAAATCTTGATTGAATTGTACGTACAGAACCTTATCTCCCATCATTTAACTGGAAGTTGCAACGCTTCACCAGGATTTTCGCTTTTCAATCACGAAGTTCAGTACCACCACACAAGAAGTCACTTATCGTAGGAGCATATGCCCTTTCTTAACCTTGTCCAAGTACTACACCACGTTATTGCTGATCTCAAATCACCAAATCCAGGACACAGTTTCGGGGAAGCACATGCCAGAATGAAACGGTGTCGAATTGTACCAATAAATGATTAAAAAATTACAATGACGTTAATTCCCAAGAAATTGTGCACTTTTTCGAATAAAAAGAACCTGCAGCCTTTAAGAACACAAGGATGGACTTAAAAATTGGAACCACTTGGTGGATTTGCACTGCCACTTGGAATTTAGCAACAAGTTAATTAGATGATGCAACGACGGTCTAAAAAACTAGCTAGTGCACATAATAAGTTAAGGTTTTCTAACTAATGATAGCAAACACTCTGCACACCTTTGAGAAACTAAAACCACTCTCACATCACAGATTACCTAATAGTTGAACAGATACTATGACTTGGCCATTGGTCAATTACCACCACCTACTACCTCATTAAATTACTACTAAATAACAAAAATATAATATTCCTCGCTCACACACGTATTCTTTAGTTATTATTAATAGCAAACAATGAAAAATTACATGTACGAGCTATAAGTTTTGTGTGACTTGTTGAAATCTTTCGTCTCTCTTTCACCTCGCTTCCTGCATTGAATCAACTGATTCTGTTCTTTCGTTCGTGATGCAAAGCCTTGAAGCCCAGAGAACAACCGTGTGTCTGCTACTGCTGTTGTTATCGTATAGCACCTCCCTCCCCCCTCATTCTCTCTAGAACATATAAACAACGTTAAACCACATGAGGCTCAACCCCCATTAGAAGCCTATGAGGGTACATAAGGATTACTTCGCAGCAAGAGCCAGCTGGTGCGAAGCATTGCGTGGGAACTCCCTCACTCAACATGTACTCGTACTCTCTTCATTGGACAAGAAAATGGTAAATCTGTATTGACAGTCTCAGCTGGTACTTTTCGATGGCTCGCTCTCATCATGCATGTGATGTGCCGAGCCATGCTGCATCAAAAGGGAATGACATTAGAATCTGATGCGAATTGCAAAGAGAATGTTGTGCGAAGAATTGCGAACTGCGCGACCATGAGCAAATATGGGAAAAAGAAAGAGATTTGCAATGTGCGACGAAACGTTGAGCTGCTGCTTATGCAGCTAAAACTGATTTCGTTGCTAGTGCATGATGTGCACTGCTCACGAACGCTGAACAGGCTTCGCTAGTGGCAATGGTGACCCGTTGATGCCTTTCCTTCATGTAGACATTTACTTGTGATGGGATTTACAACGCCGTAAATCACAAATTGTTTTGCTAACTAAGGTCTACTGTCTTTTCAAGGAACTAAGGGTTGGACGTTGGTTATCGTTGATTATAAGAAGCGACGTCCGACATGGAAGTTAGAAATGTATGCGACGCGTTGTAACTTTCAGAGTTGGGGGTGCTTTTCATTCTCCGCCTGCAATTATCGATTCTGCTTTTAGACTTGTCACTTGGTCTTGGTAAGCAGAGCCTGCGATGCATTGCAATGCTGAAACGAAATGCTAGCAACTGTCAGTATTCAAAACTTTGCCTTTGGAAGTGGCAGAAAATTAAACGCTGCAGGAGATTGTTGTCAGCGTCGTTGCGCTGGCAGTCACGAAGGCAAAAGTTGCATCGTGTTTAGCTTAGATGACTGTGTATTGATAAATCTAGCTTCTAGCCATTGAGGATAGGCTTGCTACTAAGGGGATTTGGAGGCTTGAATGAGTCTTCGACGCTTGTTGTTATTCAAAGTTAGTGATGCTAGTATCGTTGTTACTACTATTAAGATTAAGAGCTTGCTTGTTTGGCTGAGGTTCGTTGTTTGTGATGGGAGAATTTCGTCAGATGCTGTTGCATCGTTCATGGTGAATTCAACGAGAGATCAAAGAATGAAAGTCAAGTGTGGGAGTAGAACAAAGGAGGGAAGGCAAGGAAACGATAAATTGAAGCTGAACCTCATTCCATGTTGCAAATGGGGAGGCAAGTTTTTTGAAGGTAAAAATGCACACTCAGAATGTTTGTGCAAGTTCCCTAATTTGAGGAAATCACATCACTGCAGTTCTAGTTGATGGGTCTGCTGAGCTGATGCACGAGATAAAAGGTAAACAGCAGGTGTTTGCGATGATGACCTTCAGAAGTTTAGAAAAAAATAGTCAAGTGTGGGAGTAGAACAAAGGAGGGAAGGCAAGGAAACGATAAATTGAAGCTGAACCTCATTCAATGTTGCAACTGGGGAGGCAAGTTTTTTGAAGGTAAAACTGCACACTCAGAATGTTTGTGCAAGTTCCCTAATTTGAGGAAATCACATCACTGCAGTTCTAGTTGATGGGTCTGCTGAGTTGATGCACGAGATAAAAGGTAAACAGCAGGTGTTTGCGATGATGACCTTCAGAAGTTTAGAAAAAAATCAGAGAAAAACTTGGATACCAAAAATATGGAACAGTTGTCCGTCGTCACAAAAGCCTTCTCTGAACAATACCACTCGGTGGAGGAAAAGATTAAGCTAACCTGAATTGATGGTGAAATCTTAACCTTGCCTTGTTGCTTGCAAAGGGAGTAGATTAACATTAATATTCTGTCAGAGGTTGCTTGAAGAGCTTAGGAGTCATGTGCTGGTGTCTGAACCCTTATTGGGACATGGATCATTTTAGCTGTAAATGTTCAGAATATTCTGAGAGTATAAATCATAACGCTACAAGAATACGATTAAAATGTAAGCACAAAGCGTGTATTTCATTAATGCTGTATACTGTGATATAGAGATATACAGGATGGAAATCCTTTAACTGTACCTTTACAAATAATACATTTGAAAGCAATGATTAAGCAGTGGAAAGTTATTACAAATGAATGACTTATGCGATGCTGGAGTTCGCAGAATAAATTACGCCGGAACTTGCGGCAAGCCAAATTCATCAACTGCGACACCCTCCTGCAAGCATGAAAAACGAGTGTGTCACTTAGTTCAATTGGTTGCTCCTGACTGAATTCGATAATCATACAATTTCAACGCATCATCTTTGACTTACGGCATTCCTTGCAGCTTCGGGTCGACCAATATCCTTGTCCGGAGCATTGGGAGCCTTGACTGCATCATCTAGGTATGAGGTATCATCGTCTAAAGCAATTTCATCCCCTAAGGCATCTAATTCCGCTTCTAATTCATCCTCATCCACATCTGGCATATTGTAGCTTCTTCCCAAAGCCTCCTGGACTTCTTCAGATTGCTCCATAATGTCTGCCAATTCGTCTTGCAAATCCTACATATAAAATCATGGCATTTCAGCATAAATCCGAAGTAGGATTGCTGTTCGAGATCTTGCCACTAACTGTAGTCAAAAAGGGCATGAAAGCTCTACAGGCAGGCATTGCAAAAGTATACTGACGCACCTCAATTTTATCAATGTTGATCTTTTTGAACTCTTTCTTCATTTCGGTGATTCCGGTCTTCATCGCTCCTATCACAACCTGTGTATCTTTTGCTGTCTGGACGGCCATTGTAGCTTGTTCCATATTAAATGACTGTTGTCGCATGTTGTCCGCCTGAGTATCGTATCTGGAATCATTTCCTTTGATTTGAGCATTATTTCAGCATATTTTAATAGGTGAGTATGAACCTTACCTTAAATTCTACAGTATCGAAAATTTTCGTGTTAACTAGCGTACGTCAGCAAAAATATTCAATTAGCAAATTGAATACTTACGCCTTTTTTCTCTGGAGGACTCTTAANTAGGTGAGTATGAACCTTACCTTAAATTCTACAGTATCGAAAATTTTCGTGTTAACTAGCGTACGTCAGCAAAAATATTCAATTAGCAAATTGAATACTTACGCCTTTTTTCTCTGGAGGACTCTTAAAGCCTTCTGCTTCAGCTGATTTTTAGCTGGCCCGTCCCTCATTTTCTTCATTTGCTCTCGGATTTTACGAAGCTCCGCATCACATTGTGCTGCCTTCTTCTCAGTCTCTTCGGCTCGTTTATCAACCTACAAGAGAGTGATCAAAACAGATTGTAGCAGTGATCAATAATTAACTCTGTAACGGATATGATACAAACTGACAATTTTCTGACTACTTACATTTCCAATGCACGCACTCAAGTCCGGTGCCGGACCCTTTTCTTTCTGACGTCCAAACAATCTATTCATGGTGACTTCCAATAAGTTCTGATTCACAGATGTGAACAATCTATATTAGATTCTTCTCAACCAAGATTCCTGCCTTCTGACAGCACTGTAATAGCACAAAAACAGATATCAGAGATGAGATATAGTCTGCAACGTTCTTACGGATTTGTGAGATTCAGTCAAAGCAAGATTAATCTCCAGAAAAAAATGATGAGCTGAAATCCGCAACTACTGTAAGTAATGGCTTTCAATTCAAAATTTTAACAAAACAGATGCTGACATATTAATGGCATTACGAATCATCATCAAATTGACTTTCGCCAAATCAACAAAATTGAGCCTCTACAAATAAGCCATTTCTTGGCAATAATTCTAAATTAAATTATTATATATATACTGCTGAAGTGAACTTACCCTGTTTCTTACTTCAAAGACTTCTTTGATTTTGATTAATTCCTTAATCAAGCAATTCAAACTTCTGTTACAACTTACGAAACTATCAATAATTGATTAATTTTACTTCTGCTTGACTTCTTGATTATATTGTTCCGACTGATTGAACTCTTTAATTAAAACTTACAGAAATGACGGCTAATAATGAGTCATCCTGGGACAATGAAATAATGCAAATGCAGGTTTTACTCACAGTTCAGTTCGGTTCAGAAGATGCAGCAGCAGTATCTTGGGATCATGCACTCTGAAACGACGAGGAATAAGTAAGGCGCAAGGTGGTTTGGGTTGCTCATCTTTGCACTAAAGTGTGCAATAAGTTGATTCTGCTTTTGAAGGGATGCTGCTTTGACAAAACTGTATACGTTTCTACTGAACGGTTCCTGTGGCGCAGAAGGATACCTTTTGGTTTCGCTATTTGCCATTTATTTATATGATTGGATTGGGTTTCTGCATGAAACAACCGCTCCTGCCTTCAAGTCTCTTGCATATCAGCTGGCGCTTAATTAAATCGTAAAAAAGCACTTTGTCTACTTACCTAAGGTGGTATGTGATGTCAAGTTGAAATTCTGGTTCGTGTCCAACTATTACGGATTTGTCTTACGGAATGAACTTTACTAACCATGGACCTGAGCCTGAAACTGAAAGACAGGTATAAAGGAAAGCAAGATCTTTTAGTTTCTGCCGAAAATGCAATTGCAGTGAGTTTGTGATGAATCTCATTTTTGGCTATCGTAATAAGTCGTCCTGTTTCTTTAGATTTGTGCAGTGAATTCAACCGTATGAAGTAAGTATGTAATGATTTCTTTGAAGTGCAGTTAGTCAATGTAACCGTAGTCATGTTTTTGCTTTGTTGATAGTTGATAATCGCTCTGCGTATTTGTTTGCAGGTAAAAGTGACATGGCATCAAACCGGGTGGACGACGATTATTGGAACTTAAGTATCAACAAGGGTTTTAGCTTTACTGATGACAACGACGGAGTTGAAGAGGTATTTCTTCACATGACTGGTAGCATATTAGTCACAGCACTATTTGCTCCCCGATAACGTTTTGTAGCTGGTTTTTTGTTCTCTGTAACAGGACGAAAAGTTTTTTGGAATCAGCAAGGAAAACGCTACCCAGCTTCGTCAAGAGCTGAAAGAAGATGTAAGTTCTTTAAGCTCCTTTACCTCAGAAGCCTCTAATGACGAGCTTCCTGATGGAATGAGAATCAAAAATCTTCCAACGTTTCTCTGGTCTGATGAAAATAGCATTGAAAATGGTACGTTAATTATTGACAAAGTGCTCGTCGATGTTTTGTCTCATTGTGACTGAAGGATTCGGGGATATTTTTTGGCCCTATCTATCTGTTTTTGAATGGATTCTGAAACCTCCTTTGTATGTCTCAGAGCTTGAAAAAATCAGCATCGACAGGAGTTACTCTTCTTCAAGGCACCACGATCCCTTCACAGGTGGTCCAAGCACGTGGCTGAAAACAAGTTTTTTGGAAGTGAGTTTGGACATTCCACTAATTGGTAATTGCTTCGGAATCAAATGCAGATGTACATTTAATTTGACTATTGTTTTTCACTTTCCATTCTTCAGAACCAGAAGCAATTATCTATAGAAGACGCTGTACGAGGTCTTTT
>VRMD01002144.1:0-14156 GCA_009872375.1 Sminthurides bifidus | reverse complement strand
GAAGCTGCTTGAAATGATACGTTGATTCGTTTGGCTACTCTCTTGGTTGAACATTGACTGCAGTGGATACGTATCCCGGTTTTCTTTACGTATTCTTGTCGCAATTTTGTAAGTGTACTCGACTTGTTGCCCAGAAATAAGTTCATTCTCGAGTAATACTCCTAGGAAATTTCGGTCATATGGATGTACACAGGGGTTGCGTAAGTGGAAAGAGGATCGTTTTCGGGGTTATTTAGTCGTTCACGTTCTGGTACCCCTGTCAAGGCGTGTTTGGTCATATTTGTGGCAGCATCTGAAACACAGGAAACAAAGGCAAGGTACATGTGGCGAAAGTAAGAGAAAGTCCATGTTTAAGAGTACTTAGTTTCACGACCGTGCATGCATAGTAGATCTGTTTGAAAGAAAGGATAGGAAGGGAATGTGATGCGTGCGTGTGAGTAAAGAGCTGAGAGAAAGTAGAGGGTAGAGTGACAGTAGTGTGGGATCCTGACGGAATCTCTCCGCAAGTCAGTTTTTCGATTCCCCGCGAAAATCTTGTTCCAGAGAGTGAGTCAGCGTGGATCTGGTTTCCCTGCTTGAGGGTATCCGTACAAGTTGCCACAATCCAAAGAGTTTTTGCGCAAGACTGTGACTGGTCGTGCCAGGAGGGGATTCAAGTGCAGAACTGTTGGACTTGTTTTGGTCGATTGCGATCAAGTTTACTTCCCTTTAGTGTGTTTTAAGTAATTACTTGACAGTTTTGAAATAGTAACATTTCCTAGTATAAGTAGATAATCTTCCATGTACAGTTAAAATTGTCTCATCTATTTACTTACAAGTTTCCAGTGGACCTCCAAGCATTAAATAATTAAACACCCCGGAATTAACATATGATTCTGCAACCCCAATTAAAGTAAGCAGATAAATGGTCTCGCATCGTGTTATCAAAGGGTTCGTGAGTGAAAGCTATGTGGACACAACGGGAAGTGAATCACACCTCGCCACTCAAAGAACCACGGTCGGAAAAGGACCTTGTGCGTGAACACATGGACAAAGGTTGTGGTTTGACAGGTGGCTGTGCCACCAAGCAGTGTTGCAGGTGAACAGCAACATTTTCGTGACTATTCATTGATTTTACACATGCCTTTGTCCGGCTAATATGGGATTAGACTCATTGAACAGCAGGCGTTTTTGATTTCTGATATCCTTTCATCTGTTAATAATGTAGGCGTTGACCAGGAGAGGAAGCTTAATAGGAAAATTACGGTGGAAGGTTGACAAGAGGAAAATTAATCTCAATGACAAAATGGCATGCTTCATGCCATCGGTAGAGATTTACGACTGTGGTAGAGCTGTTACCATATAATTTAACTGGATTATTATAATAACCAGGATTTTTGCAATTATCGCATATGCTCATGGTGCTCTATTTCCAAGTGTTGCCAACTTGATTTTTATTAAAGGTGACAATTATTTGTAGCGGACCGGATGTGAGTATTTGGCTCACACTATTACCCAGAGAACTGTGATCCTCCTTGTGACACGAAAAGCTAATGTGACAATATCGATTAGCCTGACTGTATGACATTGTGGCATGTGTCAAAGCCTATTTTCCCTGTATTTGCAATTCATGTTACGAGGTGTTTGTAATCTGTGCTTTCTCCGGGAGAAAAATGTGAGCACCCGTTCCTAATTCGACCACCCGATTTTGTGAGGCAATATTTGATTATGATACATCGCGTGTGCGTTCCCATTACTATATTTCCGACATCTTGCTTCCCTAAAAGTTCATGAGTAATCACTAAAAAAACTCCAGTGGCATGTCTTATATTTTTTCTAATCATTACCTTAAAACACGAGGCTTTAGTATTTTTCAACGTGAAGTCGTCTCTCCTTCGTCTATCAGTATTATCTGTGCCAGCAATTTGTATCTTCATGGGCAAAACTATTCTCATCGAAGTTTCCAAACAGACAATAACGGTTCTATAGCTCAGTGAAGTATATCAGTTGGTAATTTGTTCACTACCATTTTCACTGCTGTGTAATGTAATTTGACATTATTGCTACATAACTTAATGCTCGTGACTGTAATTATTTCCGTGACGGGACACGACAAAAGCGAGTGTTAAGTCAGCGAAAAGTTTTTCTGCTGAAAATAAGGTTGTGAACCTGCTACAAGTGGTGCTATGAGCCTAAGGACGAGAGTTCAGCAAAACATTACCGGCGATTGGTGCTCAAATCCCTGCTCCATCCATTTATTTTAGAAAACGTGACTGTCTCACTGGAAATCAGCCAGTGGTAGTTTATGATTTACTTAATATCGAGATATTTTTCCTACGAGTCTTTCAATATTGATCGTTCTTACTGGTATGCCTTCACTGGGGGTGTTCAAGCTTGTGATTTGTCAAACGTAGCTGATTTGTACCTACTTATTAGTGTTACGAGATTTTGGTCTCGTTTTCGAAAAAGTGAAAGATAAAGGTTGTTGAAATATCTGTAGCTACTGTTACGAATCCTAGAGCAAATTTAATGGCCAAAAGCAAGACTAAACTTGTTTGGTGAGATTACAGCGGCCTAATTCACATTCAACTTGTTATCGAATGAACGTTTAAAAATACCATGGAAACCAAGAAAGAGAGATGCTGCTGAAGAGGAACCCGCGTGGCGAGAGACTTAAGCGTGTAGATTACATTTAAAAGTTTTTCTGGGAGTACAAGCGACTCATTTTTGCCAAGAGCCACTCTGACTCGCGAACCTGTGATACGATGACGACACCCGGTGCTGCTAGCGTGAGTCCTCCGACTCTGTTGATTAACTCAGTATTATCATCCGATTTGGAAGGGAGTATAAGTTATGGCTCTTACGCTGGATCAGAGGTGTACTGGGACTGCAGTGACTTAGCCTCACTAGAACGATCACTGATGTCTGATTCGACCTCCATTAACAATTCGTTGCCAAGCAGAAGCTTCTTGGGAACCGTTTCGTACCACGGTGTGGGTTCAAGTCGGAGAGAAAGTGGAGGAAACAATGGTGGAGGACTATCTCCAGCAGGTGGAGGGAGTATTGGCGGTTGCGGAAGTTTGTACAGCGTCTCTTCCCCGGTTGGGAATCCTGAGCAACGACCCGTTAATGAAGACATCATGATTGTCCCATAGAGTATCAATTGCGTCGGCGGAAACTTTTGCCAGTGCAACAAATGGTATTTATATTTTGCTCCTTGTGAACATATGCTTAAGAGCTACGCCTTAACGCTTTGGCTTTTGGTGCATAATTTTCGCATTATAATATAAGGACCTAAGATCTATCTTGAATATTAGGCGAGGGTACCATAGTGAGTAGGATGCGAGCGTGAATTCAGTGATAGATTGTATCAAATAACTAGATTTTCATGAGCGGGTGCCTTGAACCTAATTCAAAAGGCGAGAAGCTACGTAGAAGACCCGCATGTCAACTAGAAATAGCGTTAGTTTGCTTTTATGTAGCTATTAAACGTCTACGAAGCATAAATTCTCAGTTAGTTAATTTGAGATTATTTGCTTGCGGGAAGAACGATGTTTTTGCTATGGGGCTAATGGCGAGGACATTTGTGTAAGAATTCTCTCAAGGTATTCAGGTGAGAGAAGCTGATGGAAATATTTGCAAAATTAGATGGCGGTATTCGAATCTTACGGCAGATGTCGGGAAGTGCCTCAGCTTCCTCTAACTAGCGCGTCCTTCCGGTGAAAGGAGAAGGAGAGCAGAGTCAATGGCGCGACTCGCAAACGGAGATTAGAGGAAAAGCCAACATGAGGAAGTAGTGAGCAGCGATTGTTTGAAAGCAAAGTCACTCTATTCCAAGTTGAATATAATATTTGTAAATATATCCTGACATAATCCCTTAAAAAGACTCTTAATGTTGGCGGAGTCTCGTTGAGACGGTCAGAGCGAGAGTCAAATCCGGCGACTAGAAACCGAAAGAGTGTAATTCCATAGCCGGAACAGGATACGAATACCCGTATTACTTACACTGAAGTGAGAATAAAACTTCGCCTTCAGGTCAAATGTTTCGTAACTTGGGGGTTAATGTACTGTGAGAAGATGCAGAAAGAGATGTAGAAGGGGAGGAATCGTTAGATGAAGTACCCGGAACAGAGATGCTATTTTTTAGGCTCGAATGCAATGAATTTCCAGTGAAATTGCAAACGATTTAGGCTCGTCCCATGACTGCGAGTAAGAGTGGGGAAGATTTAACCAGGTCAAGAAAGAATTGTCTGACATCAGAGGGAAAATTGCAGAGAAACAATCCTCCGTAACTGTGTATTTCAAAAGGAACAACCACTCACTCCGCTCTTAAATTCAAGTGATGATTATAGTCATACGCTCTCTTTTCGTCCGTGTAGCAATTTCTCACAGCCCTTCTTCTTGTACTAACTAATTTTGTTATTCTCATTTCAAAATTGAAATGTAGCAGTGTGAAACCTTTTTCCATTGAAATTACTTGCTCAAAAGAACGAAATAGTAGGTGGGTTAAGACTTGGAGAAATTGAATAACAGTCGAAGATATCGAAAAGCATCTCGAGCGAATAGCTCCGATATGATAATGTGAGCAGGGCAAGGTGAGAAGGAATGCTATACGGTGCGAATTTTGGTTTTGGTTGCGTCAGCTGGTCTTATGTCGGGATCGTGGATGTGTTAGCACGTGGTTAGCCGATGAGAAAGTGAGTTGAGAATTAGTGATTTGCGCTTACTGCAAAAGCGGATGTTGTACAGGAAAGGATGAGATATTTGCGCGGGACTGGGAAAGTTAGCATGTGGCGAAAGCTGGCTGGGAAGACTTAGAAGAAGTGCGAGAAGGTCGAGGGAAGGAGAGCTAGATATTATCGATCGACCCAGATTTCCACCTGTGCATGCTCCTTGTTTTCGATCACGGTTCGCAAAGAAAGTTGATCTACCATGATGACTTGAATGGAAAATTTCAATGCATGAGAGACTCGGAACTGATTATCCATTACCCAGAAATTATTTAAACGTACATATAAAGCACTTAACACGGGGCAAAATGCGTTTTGGAAATTTATGCGCATTCAAATTTGCCTTAAAGACAGGTGAAGCACAATGTGGGGCCACATTTTCGCGGTAGAGACCCTTATTTCCTCCCAATGCCGTTGCATTGTTCAGTGAACATTGAAGGTTTCCGGCCAGAATCGTATCGTAGAAACACTGTTTTCGGACTAGATGGTGACAAATGGTAAGACCTGTTCAAGTTGGGGCGATAGAACCTGGACGAGGATAAAGTGTGCGATAGATCCATCGTAGCTGAATGCTGCAATATTTCACAAAGGATTTTGTAACGTAAATTGATTTTAGCCCCTTTTCTTCTTGCAGACTGGAGGTTGGATTTGGATCGCTTTTTAGGAATATATAGACACAGCTCGGATGCTGCTTCAAAGGCTGAATCCGGTAAAAAGGGTAGTCTGGCAGAGAATGGTATGAGCTGATAATAATGGGAAGAATGAGTGGTCTTCTGGGAGTAGAATTTCCACAAGAACTTGTACTGGATTTTCTCAATCGCTCAAGCATTTAAATTGTTCGCTGCCTGCATGTGTAGGTATATGGAAATTGATAAAAGGAAAGCCATTTAGCAACCGCCGCTAACGAGCTGTTAGTATAATTCAATAGAGTCAAAATGGCACCGAACTGCGTACAAAATTCAAATTATGTGAGCACAGTATTTAAAATGTTGTTAGGAATAGGTAACGGAGTTACGAGGGTGTGAATGCAATCATGAGTTTCCCAGTCATTCCTGGGAAGCGTCATTCCTACGTTGCTGGTAGCAAAGGAATTAGTTTAGAATTAATGAGAATTGAATATAGCACTGAATGTTGTAAAGAAGCTGAAAATTACTGACTGAGAAACTGACCAGTACGGTGGGACCATAAAGCATCTGAGAAATCCATTTGCTTTGAGAGAAGCTGTCTTTCATCAACGCATTTTTTTTGCTTGGAAACCCTGTAAATGTGAAAGAAATACTTTGAGTGGTTGCTATGGTCTAAGGTGTTGATGGTGTCCAAAAAGGAGTCACTTCACTCACGAAGTGTCCGTTTCCTATGAAACAGAAAATTGTAGAAAAAAGCGACAATTGCTATTGTTGCAATCCAGTTTTTTTTTTCTGGAATAGGTGAAAAGAGAGATGCTTTTTATTTTAGCCTCTGCTGAATCACATTTTTTACTTGAGTTTTGCCCCACGTTGGTAAAGAAACGTTTTCGTTACTCCACATTGCTTAAAAATCTCACCACGTAAATTCTGTTCTTCGAACGAGAGAGAAATCAGAGCCTGCTGTTTACTTTGCATTTTACCGGATCTGTACTCACTGTTCACCCTTCTGTTTACTACGTGTAATCATCAAGTTTCTCGAATGGAAGAGATAAGAGACTTCACTCCTTCCTGTCCATACAAAGCATTTTCCTTACTTTCTAACCGGAAATTTATTCACGAGCCGTAGCTAGTGCTACGGTCTTTGCTGGCGCCTGACAATTTTCTTATTTTCATACAAGTGCTTTACAACGCACGCATCACGATGGGTCCGCATAAGTTTATTTTAAGCAGTTGTGAGTCCGAGAAAGAATGTGGAGGCTTTCATCCCGGCAATTTGGTTTTTTAGACATCAAATATGGAATTGAGATTATTTTAATAGCTTGACATTTTGACATTGCGCACTGACTGAGGGTCAAGCCACACATGCAATTCTGTAGCCTGTGGATGGCCGCCTCTTATCTTTAACCAGCGACTCACGGCTTTTAGCGTAGCTGAAAAACACCTGAGTGTTTGAGAAAACTCCAAGTCGCATTATTTTTTCACGGCACACAACATGAACTGTGGCTCACCAGACTTTCAAATTTTACGATCTAATGTGAGCCCGCTAGTGTTTTTCTTTGCGCTATTGTGTGTTCTTATGGCGGAGAAGCAACGCGAGTCTGTCTTCATGTGTCATAAAAGTTGCCATAGATACAGAGAAAATTGTCAAAAATAGTTCGTACAGTGACGAATAGAAGCGGCTTGGATCGGGAATCTTCATGATAGGATTGGACTGTTTCTTGTTAAGAAACTTTAAGCCAATTTGCAATTATTGCTTGGTTTAAAAAGTCTTAGCAGTAATTGAAGTAGGAAAAATAGGTTCTGGTAAGCTCTGATGCTGTATAGCAGATGAGCCGTTTGTGCTTATGGTTAACAAGTTTCGAATTTTCAATAATCGTGACAGAGAAGCAATAAGATTATACGGATCGATTTTCATTTCGCTGGAAATTACGCTGCGGCAACTGACTTCTGTATTGTTACGAGTCATCTATATCGTTTGAATTATTACGTGACGTAATCGATGGAGTTCAGATAAGATGACATGCAATTACGTGGTTCGAATTTATTTGAAAATATAGCATCCAAAGCTACAGCTTAAGCTCTCGTTTAGCAAATGATGCTTCCTACCATGCCGTAAAAGCTCTTTGTATCGCATGCAAGTCGGAGAACTGGGAGACAAGGCTACATTAGTGTTAAGCCCTCGAGCTTTTAAAAGCATTGCAAGGTTGCGATGAGCCCTCGCGTATATACTCAAGGGTGTTTCTTTTGTTTTCAGAGAACCGGATGTAAATGTAGTAGGAGCAAACATTCTATATTTCTAGAACCTTTGACTCAGTATTTGCTACAAATTTTCATGTTGTTGGCGGCTTGTTTGACACTGTAAGAGTTTTGGAACTGTCACCTTGGTGGATGCGTTTACATACGTGCGGCGGGCCAGAGAGTGTGGACGAAGGCCGAAAACAGGGATTAGTTTACGCCTCCACGGTAACGGTCTCTTGGATTGGGGGAGGGCTGACTCCTTTTGGAGCTCAGCTCATTGTAAATACAGAGGGATGCGGCGAAGCGACTGGTAGTTTCATGCCAGGAACATTAATTTATGAGGCAAAACTTGTGAATCTATGAGGGAGAGAGGGAAAAGAAAAGTTTACTTGCAACTCTGAGAGAGGCTCTTGTGATTTAGCCTCCTCGGAGGCAAAATTTTGCATGAAAAAAGAGCAAAGGACGGAAACAAAGAAAAGGATAAAAGATTTGAAATGACTGTGATAGCGAAGCGCGGATTCTCGGCGTTCAACTTGTAGAGTAAAAGAATCGAAGATGCTTCTTACTAATGTCTCAGCAACTTTGGCGTTTACAAAGAAAAACTGCAGTGTGAAAATTCTCTAGAGAAACTGAAATAGTTGATACCAGTGCCCTTGTAAGGAACTTGTGGGAAAGTTTTCGAGCTGTGGAGATCGTTAAGCTACCCTTGGTTGAGAATATACGACAAAGCCTCATACCGTGTCAGGTCGCTTCTGGTAGATGGAGGCAGGGTACAGAATGTATAATACGGAAACAAAGATGAGTGGAGAAAGTGAGCCTGTTTCTGACTCATGGCTGTGACACATTGTTTTATGTGGAGTATCTTTCAAGGTGCAGACTTGGAGGACCATAGTGTGGGTGAAAGGTAGTATTACG
This sequence comes from Sminthurides bifidus, assembly GCA_009872375.1. Lineage (NCBI taxonomy): Eukaryota > Metazoa > Arthropoda > Collembola > Symphypleona > Sminthurididae > Sminthurides > Sminthurides bifidus. The sequence continues at coordinate 5,668 of VRMD01002144.1, read as the reverse complement.
GTCTTATGAAGTATGGGATCGTATTACGGCTTTTCTAAAACATTTTCTGGGACGTTGCCCAAGTCTGCTTGAGATTATATGGATATTGATCTTACATTACACCGTTCCTGGAAGGAATTGAGTTCTGGATAAAGAGGCTTTTGGCCGCGTGACAGCTTGCAAGCAAAACAGCGAGATGCTGGAAGCAAGAATTCCACGCCGATAAACGGTAAATGTGCTTGCAAACTCGTCAGCTTAGGTGCCGATTTCGCATGATTTCTTCTTTCACATCGACTCTCGGCAACGTTTAATACATGTGAAGAGAGAAAGCGAAAGCATGGATGAAAAATAGAGCTGATGCGTGATCTTCCGTCGTGGTTCTTTCCTTAGGTAACGCGGGATTTGCCTCGGTCAAATCTTGTACCACTGGTATTATAGGCTTATTGATTGAGACGCTGTTACTCCAGGGCATAACTTTGCATTACCTCATGGAGCTACGCGCTCTTCAAGTGCGATAACTTATCCCATAGTTGACAGCTTTAGATGGCAATTCAAATGTCAAATATGGCAGAAAACATTGAATTTATTTTTTTGCAAAAATATATGCGATTCTTAGAAAAGTTGTTTTGAAGGAAGAAAGAACTGGGTTGCTTGAGCTGGAATGGTCTACCTACCATACGTTCCTGAAAGTAAAGAATCCTTTTGCAAAGTCTAACTTTCTGGTTGAAATTTGCTACCGAAAGGAACCATCATAGCCAAATGACGATTCAATGGAGTTGAAATAGGTCGTGTATTGGTGATCATTAACATGCGACTTGCATACGAGACAAGCTTTGAAATTCGAGCAACATTCAGAGAGTTTGACCTGAGGTAGCTACACAACAGGATAGGTTTGAGGCGGCAACCGTGTTAGAAGTCAAAGAAAGTGACGTCTTGATATTCGGGGCTCGAACTCTTCGGATGGTATGTGCTGTAGAATTAGAAGTTAACTTGGGAAGGGAAGGTGCGAGGCTTGGTATTCTTGTGGAAAATGCAAAGAATTTTGAGCGACAAAGTCGATGCGAAGAGAGCGAAAGCAGAGGGCCCTTTACATGCATACTGTGGTGGATTCGGTTACGCTTCGCATAATGAACACGTATTTCGACCGAATCTCGTGTATGTCCTACAAATGCGAAGAAAGTTTAGCCAGGTCACGCCTGTTTTACACAGGAACAAGTATGTATTTGCCTCAGGGGGAGAGTGACAAATTGGAATCAAAGCTTAGCTTTGAGACATGCATTGCCTGTCTTGTATTGAAAAGGATTTCCAAGTGGAAATTACATAGTAAAATACTGACAGTAACGGCGGGATTGTTTTGAGTTTCCGGAAGAAATTGGTGTGGATAGAAGCGGTGTCTTGCGAAGGAATAAAATGTCCATAGGTTGCAATGTCGTTTTGTGGCTATACCCTTGAGTACTGCTTGGACACAATACTGGCACACTGGCACCCTGTGGAAGGAGTTGTAACTTGTAGCAGGGGACCTGGAGAAAGTTTGAACTTTCACTCGGGACAAAACACATCATCTGCTATATGTGACGTTACTGCTGGTCCCGAGCATTTATTTCGTCGTGGGTTCCGTATTTTTGTTTGGATGGTTACTTTCACTGTTTCTTCTCTCCTTATAACAAATTCAGGAGTGAAAGAGAAAGAGAAAGCGAGGGGGCCAGAGACAGGCAGACAGAAAGAATGAGAAAGATATTATGGGCGAACAAGCAGTTATCTGGCGTCTTGTACCCTTTTTTCCCAAAAATTTATTATATCAAGCTCCAGAGTCATAGAATAGGAGTGAGATACTGAGAAGAGAGGAGAAGGAAGGAAAGGATCTCCTTATGTTCTTTCTATTGACACAGTTTTTCGCGAAAGAAGCGCTTCCAAGACGCAGTGGATGGAAGCTGGAATTTCTGTGCCCGTTGGGACTACAGCCACCTCACTTCTCTTGTGACAAAGAAACAAGATTTTCGCTGCACGTCATAGACAAGAGTCAGCATCCTTGTCTGGTCTTAGATATGGTTATTACCTAAGCGAACTTTCTTGTATGAGAAAATAAAGAAGAGGACGCTGAAATAGGACAGCCTTGTTTCACATGACACGAAACTTCGTCAGCGCTAGCTTTTCTCTCATGCTGACGCTTATTGCTTCATCCCTGCTCTGTTGATACTATGTGATTCTCCCTTTCGTTCCGTGCTAAGTTTGCGAAAGGAACGATAATGCCGACGAGAAGAATAGAATCAGCGGAAGCAAGCATAATCCTTAGATCCGCCATACCTACTACAATATTTCCTCAAGATATTTCTTCATGCAGAGTAAATAAAGTTGATGGGCGCTCGAAGAAACTATGACTGGATTCCAATTTTTGCATGTGCCACACAAATCGCATTCACATGTTCGGTATTCCGACAAAATTGCCTATTTGCCACGTCTTTGGCCTTTTGAAATGATTTTTTTCTCTAAAACAAAACCCCGAAAGTAGGAGATGGCTTAAGTTGCTGACATGCTATATTTAGAGAACTAATCTCGCTCGCTCGCTGAATGTGGTATGATTCAAGAAAATTAGCTCCGACAATGGTGAAAGTGAAAGTCACCACAGCTACTTTAGGAGACATTGACAGCTTGTGCTAACAATGTAAATTTCCTTGTGGGTCCATCCGAGTAAATTTTCTACGACGGAGGACTTTGTTCCTACGTAAAACAAGCGTAAGATTTACATAACGAAAATCGGTTGAGCATATAGCTAGTAAACAATCCATGATCTCATGTTTGTTCCGAGCAGATAGCTTCCTGTATTGAGTTGCATAGAATTTGGCTTGTAAATATTGAAAGTGGAGTGTTACATTCTGCGTACATACTTTGCTCTCGCTCTCTCTTTATTTTTCCTTCTAGTGCTTTTGTTTACTCCAAAAGTCAAAGCTGCTAGTTTAGTTATAGCTCAATGCACAAAATTCTTTTTCAAGTGTTCCTCTTCGTGTTTCCCTCCCTCTTTATATATAATCAGACGTGAATGATGGATTATACTTTGTTTTCCTCGCATACCTCCCGTGCTTAAAAGTAACTTAATTTCTGTGTACTCTACTCTTCATTCATTACAACTTGCGCTATCTCTCTCACTCTCGTCAGCTAACACGGTAAGCACATTCAGAAGGCTTTCAACTTTGCAGCACTTGAGAAAGTTTATTTGAATCAATGCATGAACCTTGGCTTACAAAATGCAAAGTCAACAATGATAGATCATGTTTTAATCTGCAGAAAATCACTTAGGCGGTATCTCCTTTCTCCATGTTGCTTCTTACTTTGGGGAGAATCTTCTCCTCTTGCTTATCTGTGCTCGTTGGTGAAGAAGGTAGTAGATTTTGGTAGTTTTCAGGGTTGATTTAAGATGTAGCGTGAAACTCATTAAGAGCGCTGATACATAATGCAGGTTTTGCAATTTGCTGGTGGTCCTGCGCATGCATATCCCTAATATGGCGTTATGGTGTACGTGAATCTTCTCTCCGCTTTGGTTCCTACCTAAAAGGGAAGTGGATTTCAATGCGCGCACTTTTGGATGCTGAAAGTTCGTTTTTTATGCATGTGACATGAAAAGTACGAGTTGGAGGCGACAACATGAGTTGGCTTGTGCTCTTGCATGTTTCACAAGCGATGTCGGAAGCTATCAGCCTTACCATGCTTGATCTTGTTCCAGTTTCATGAAACAGCAACTTTAAATTGAATACATGCTAGCTCGGAACGAGTTGGTATTTATCTTTGCTCTTGCGTTCAAGTAGTTAGCATAGATAAAGGTAAAATCTGAAAGCTATGAAGTGGTACCAAAACGTATCGCGCTGCTCTTAAATATGAATCACAAAAGTACAGGAAAAATTCAAAAGCTGGACTTGAGCAGCATTAGCAGCTAGCAGAAAACCTCTAAAAGGCTGTTGCTACCCTGATGGTGTTCGCTAGAGTAGGTTTTGAAGGAGGCTATTTTTCTGGAAATACGTGAATTGCGGATTGAAATCCGAGCTTTCCCAATTTTATCATGCGCTCAGTGAATAGCTAATAGCAGTCGTGAAACGGTTTGTGAGGTGGAAGGAAAGTTATTTCAGGATCCAGTCGCTTTGAGAGAAAAACACTTAAACTGCATCGCTCATCACGAATGGGTTGTCGAGGAGTTAATTAAGTTGATGCATGATTTCACAAAAGTTTCCAGCATGACAATAGCAATAGGCTTAGCACTTAAGTTGCTCTAGGTAACTTTTTCGGGGCAATGGGGAAAGGAAAGGGGCAACGGTAATAAAATCATGGTACATTATGCTGGAAATACGGCTTGAGAGCTGGAAAGAAGAGCAGAGTTGTAAGTGGGACAAGTGAAGAGTTGCGGATGGGCAAAGACGTCAGACTTGCTCCACAAACGACCAGATCCACGTTTTCTTGGTTTCATCCTGTCTTTCTGTCGGTGGGAGCTAACAACAGAAAGAAGTATGCCAGCAGATCCTTGAGACTGGATTCACAGAGTTGGAGTGGAACTACACACTGGAATTCTCAATCCAGATCCCGTTGCTTCCTTTCTTCAAGGTTTCTGAGGTAACGAGCCAATGTACCGAGCCAGATGGCAGAGCTTGGTATGGCAAGCTATAGTCAGTGTTGGACTTGGTGGAGGGGCAACTCACGCTAAAATTATTTTCCATCGCCGTTTCCCCCATTATTACCGATCAGCATCTCTCAGCCGTATTCACATGCACCTAAATAGCTCCCGTGTGTCTAGTCATGTCTGTCTTCGCCAACTTTCTCCTGTATTTTCTCGCTTTCTCCTTTTCTCTTTATTCCCATTACAAAAAGACAGTTAGAAAGACATTTAGCCCTTGATAGGATTCTTGATAGGGTATCGAACATTCGAAACTCATGAGCCAAAATCATTTGGCTCCCTACTAGGAGCTTTAATATGCCTGTTGTACCATTTTCATTTGGTAAGTAGGTTCATTCTAGACTACCTTGAGTCCTTACTTCGCCCCTACCCTTTATCCGTTTCAGTTTACTAGGTTGATGTATGCTCCCGTTATTGACTTGAACAATTTTTGCTGCTCCTTGAGAGAACAACAATTTTGTAAAACTATGGATCTAGGAGAAATTGCTTCACATTTGCCCGTGCGATCGTTTTTCTAGGGTTGTTATATTTGCTACCACACCCTAAATGTTCCTCGGAGTAGTTCTGTCTCTAGTAGTGAGTCCTAGTATTTGAGGAAGGATGTTTTTGCTGGATTCCCATAGGTGACCTTTAGAGTTCTAAGAATGCAATGTGATTGAATGTTGCCAATTAAAATCAATTACCGGATAGAATTGCGTATTACTACATACTTTTAGGATTCCTTGAATTGACTTTATACTGGATCCCTTTTCACTTAGTATGATTTGAGCTCTTCTGTTTACGTAATCCTCTCTATTATTAGTTATAGTGGTACTCCGCATATGAATGCAAGCTTCATGAGTTAATACTGCGTTGCTTTTATATAAGTAGTTACCATAACATTAAATGACGCTTTGCTTCGCTCAAGTGCTCGCATCATGCGAGCCACTGGTAAGGATACAAAATATGGAGCTGCGATAAAGTTAATTGACGAAATTGTTATTGGAACATGTAATTAGTAGGACTAGTGAAGAACGACAATTATTTCTGATC
>VRMD01002143.1:0-14162 GCA_009872375.1 Sminthurides bifidus | reverse complement strand
TTTAGTGCAATTTTTTCTCGTCCCTCACCTCGTAGTACAATTTATATTATTCGCTTATTACTTGTTCCCAAGAGTGATAATAGCTGATAATGCTGTAGTATTAAACTCACAAGCATTTAAAGGAATATGCAGTAGAAATAATGTTACGATGTGTAATTCGTCAGTATATTACCCGAAAAGCAATATCACCTCAGAAGCGGGCGTTAAATTAGCCAAAAACGCAATAAAATTACTTTTTTTTAACTCACATGTGAAGGTGAACACAGAACAAAGTCCTTTTCAAATATTTATGGGATTCACCCCTCCACACAATTTAATAAAAGACTTAAACGCTAGTAGTGTAAATATTGGGGGAATTTTCCCCTTTGGGGAGTTTTGCCGCTATCCATTCTTGAACATGGGGGAAGATGGCCGCCAAAAACATCATTGTGTGATTTGTCTGTGACTGTTCCACTAACAGTAAGCCCACAAGGAAAAAACAATGAAGTTATTTCTTCATGTCCCCACCGCCCCCAATTTAGCGCACCGAAATCGCTGGATGTCCCCTTAAAAGCACGTCTCAACGCGTTACGCTACTTGAAGCAAAGCAGAGAAAAGCACCACGTGCGGCCGATTAAACTCTGCCGCTTGTAATTTGGACGGTGTTTTGCGCGACGTGCTGTTAGGAGGCACAAAAGTCGACCTGGGTCATTTGTTAATTTTATACGAATAATCGTATTATGATCGCGAATTATTAAAGGTAAGTGTCCTTATGTGATTGTGTGGTGTGTGTTAATTATTGCATTGTGTCCTGTGTACTAGCAGCTAATGCGATAGAGGTATGAAGGTACGGAAATCCGCATGTACTCACCATCGTTATCGCGTTTTATTTCAGATGCCGTGTGTTTTGTCCCTACCGTGTTATGATTGTCTGGAGGATGGATGCTTGTGGGGCGAGTTATATGGTGGTGAGTAAAAAACAGAACCCTTTTTTTGCGGCGCTCTCTTTCCGGCCATTAATTTCATGTAAATGCTTTGTTGAGTCGGGGAGGTTAACAAAATTGTCAGTTCTTACACTGCAAATTTAATAATTTGTAATGTACAGGAGGAAATGAGTGCCGTCGCAAAATTGAGGACTTTAGTCGCATGCTGATCTGCGTAATACGGAAAATTACGGCTTGTCCTTCAGCGCCCACAACGACGCCGTCGTCATCATCATCTTCATCGACGCCGATGCCCTCTCCCATTGATAGCGGGTCAACAAACAATTGGTTTGTTCTGGGATTAACGTTTGGTAAGACGGTTTTGCATCGCGGTCAGTCACAGTCGTTGACAATCTAGCTTTATTTATCATCCGTTGAATGGATCCTCACTTCTTTTTTTATTTTGCTTCATGACTGGCGGCCCTAGCTTTTGCTATTGGAATCGCGTGTTGGCGAGCACTACGCGCGTACATGCAGCGTTGTCGATTTCGCCGTCTCGAGGAAGCCGGGGCAATGCGACTTCAGGATTTGGTTGACCGGGTGAATCAAGATCTTGAAAATCTTGATTCTTGAAAATCTTGATTCTTGAAGATCTTGAACTTGAGTTAGAGCAGCATGCTTATGAAGATCTGGACATGGATCGAGGTATAAAATTCAGATAGAAATCGCTAAAAAATTCATAATGTCACACCAACGCCATCTACAGTTCTATTTTATTATCTACTTCTGGGCTCACTTTGTTCTAGAACAAGCTGAAGCGCCACCCGAGCGGCAAATAGAAGCCGAGGTCGTCGATGCGCCGGTGCTACGGGGAAGACGAGGTAGAAGAGGGCGTCCTTCCCGTATTCCCATTCCCCATCCAATGACATTAAGAAGTTCGCGTGGCCAATAAGGATTGGGTAAAATTGAATGAATAAAGAAAAATGCTGTCTACACCATTTTTTTGTTACATTTACTTTCAATCTTATATTAATTTACGGGCAAATGTGCATACCACTTGATAGACGCATATTATATAGTAACACAGTGCGGAAATAATTTTAGTGCATGTAACTTTAGAGCATCCTTAACTACGCATTTGGTTGACACACGGGGCTGTAATTCGAAGTATGGCAATCCAATGAAAGGATTAAGACGGAAAGTTCTAGAAAATACATAGAATATACTAGGGTCCTTTTTAATTATATGATGCAGCTTGCATGAATTTTTTCATGGTAAGAATAACACACATGCAGCGGTGTAAGGCTTTCTCACTTAGAACAACTTTAGGAATTCCGGTCGAAGAATCGGGTTTCTCCTGGCCCAATGCTTAATCTTCCTGGGAATCACAGAGGGCTTTCGTTTTAGCAAGACGTCTAAGCGGCACAAGGTCCTATATAACTTTGCCGTAAATTTTTCCAGCGAGTACCTGGGGACAGCTGTGGTATGCGTTTGTTCGTCTCTAACAGTGCTTGAATACGATGCAATCGCCAATGAAGTAGTTATCCCAGATGCTGAATCTAGGAAAATAATGTATATGCTTTAATGTATATGCTCAATTCCTTCTGACATTTACATATTGTGAAACATGTCAAATCTTATACCTTCAGTAGGTGCGATGGTGAAGGCGGTAACGCTTGTCAAAATTTGATGAGGTGTGATGGGCAGCCTGACAACGTGTTGTTTTTCATTGCCGGGTGGAGATGTAGGAACGGTTGCATCCCTGTCATTTACTCTCGTTTCAGATATGGTGTCTTTAGTACCGTTATCCATTGGAGGCATTGTTACAATGTTTAGCAGAGAAAAAACCGGCTCAACGGATCTGACAAAGTCTGTAAAGGAGAGTGTGATCATGAACTTATACTCCACAAAGCGTATTTTCAATTCGAACTGACGTTTATCAAGAAATTTATCTACCGCTTGACGTGGATGGTCGAGGGTTGTAAGCTGTATGAGCTGTAGCCGGTGACACTAAATGATTAGACTGCCGGGCCGTTGCCGCGAAACTATCAGTTGTGGCTTCGTCATGAATCATAGACGTTTTGATGGGAGTGCGTGGTAAGTCAAATGAAACAGAAGCTACGGGACTAGGTGTCGTGGATTGAGCTGCGCATATTACAAGACAGGGAATATTTAAATGTTTTGCCTGCTTTTGCCTGCACACGTTGAATGATGATCGTTCGGGGTTGTTGCTTTAAACATGACAAAGCCTGCGGAACATGTCAAAGTCCTTGGTGTGGCTTATCCGCTGTGACATGAGGAAAGAGATGATAAAACGCTTACATGTCGTAATTTGACACTCACGACATTAAGAAATCGTCTCACACTCGGTAAGGAAACTAATAGAGACGAGCGTAGGTGATATTAGCGAGCTCATCTGGTTTGTAAGGAGAATTATCTTTCAAATGTTGAAACGGAAAATAACCAAACTTGAACGATTTGTGTATGAGTTGCATTTTATAACACACATCTTACGCCCGTCTTTTCATTCAGACCAATAATTAAAAGATACATGTGCTCTGGAATCAGATCGCGTAACCGCTCTAGAGCTTCCTTAAAACGTTATTTATTAGCCGGCTCGTTTTGCCTCTTTGACTTTCGTCCCATTGCTAACGGGGCGACGGTCTATCCCCCGGTGCCCAATCAGTAAGCCTAACATGCAATATTAGCGTTCCATATATAAAATGCATTAACTCTCGTGAATCTTACCAGATGCTGTTTGACACAGGAATTTAAGACTTTACACCAACCCCATGCAAGTCACATAGAAACCCTCCTTTTTTATTTGCATAGACACTGTTTCACACAGGATTGGTTAAATATTCTAGTCACATTACAATGATCAATCTTCAGTATGTTTTTGAACTTATTCATGACCAGAAAGTCGTTGTTAGTCCTGTAGCGACTAAAGTAGGACACAAATTGCCCCAATGATATCTCGTCAAGCATGGCCTTTATAAAAACTAGACAGTATTGACCACATATATTGCTATTCAAATGCTGCAATGGCATTGTGTTGTATATGTCTGGCTTAATTTCAAACCCATAACTACTATGAGCTTTTCCAAAACTACCAAAAAAGTAAATCGTGTTTTTTATAGCTGCATAAACAGTCCAATGCTGCCCTTTTTTGTCGAAGGGTCTGTATTTACAATGAAAAAGCACGGTCAATCATTTTAAAGACTAGGAGTCAACTCATTTGAGGCTAAAATGCCCCATCTTTTTACGTGTTTAAGCCGCGCCAATGCGGAAAGGCAACAAAAAAATTTGGTAGTATTCATATTAATCCACAAAAAACTCACGATTGCGTGTCATCTTAACTGTAGAATCAAAAATAGCGTACACGAGAGCCACGTGGGCCACCTATTGACTCGGCTGTAGGGAAATTTCCAACTTCAGGTTTCCGGTTCGAGGCGGCGAATGACAGATTCGGTCAAGTTTGTTTGAAAACTGGAATCCAAAAACAGTTTTACCGGTTTTATAATTCTTCCTATTGATGAGTTTCTCTTTTTCATTGCCTATAACATCACAGAGCGCCAAGTAGCCATCCAGAACTTTTCCATTGGCAAAGTCAAAAGTGTGATAGTTTGCAGAAGTCATTGGTGTATCGTCGGCCAGCAGCATTATCTAAGAAACCGACATGGACTGAAAGTTGAAGGGATTGTGTTTAAGCGAGCCACGGAAAGCGTCTGCTTTAACAGCACAGACCAGTGCCGCACGCGGAAGCAATCCTTGAAATAGCCGATAAATTCCAACGTCATAAGGTTTCGGCGGTACCGCTACGGCTCTTAAAACAGTCCGTTTTATTGGGAAATATGTGTCAGAATGATGGATCAAACTGGTAACTGATCGCTGAACAATTGGTGAAACGACCACTTTCTCGGCCTTTACGTAAAAGTCGTCAAGGACAATTTTTACTGCTACCGGGGTCGAGTCACCGGATAGAAGACAAAATTCTGGAGTATTTTTTTCAAAGCGTATTGGTATATTCACATTATTTGGGATGAGTCTTTCGACGGTATTGAGATCACTGAGAATAGGACCGGCGAACTCAATAAATCGCGACGCAGCTAAATCCGATTTGCGCGCTTGCACTGTTGCATGAGTTGGTTCACCATCAGTCGTTTCATTAAGAAATCCGACAGTGAGGCTCTCGTCCTCTCTTGTGTCCATATTGTCAAGCATGCATCGATAAGCGTACAAATTCTCGGCGCTTTATACGCTGTTGTCATTAAAATATATGACAATGTTTTTAAACATGCTATACAGCATGTTATTTGTGCACATAAAAGTGTCCGTAGGATTTAGGCTTGTACCGTCAGATTTTACAACCTTAAATCGTACGTAATACGTAAATTTTTTGAGGTTTTAAAAATGCTGCTCTTGGCTTGGAATATCAACGTCTAACATCTCACCGTCGTTCAACGGTCCTGATGGATGAAACTTTAGCGTTTCCGTGTAAACGCTTGACACGCCTATTTGTAATGGCGGGCGACGATAATCAAGCTTAGACGAATAAACCAACTGGTGAGAAGAACGATGCTCCTCGACCACGTCCATGTTTCGTCTTGACGGTTGTTTTGTTCTTCTTGGTTTGCTTCTTTGGTTTCTTTCTCGGTTTTTTCTTAGCCTGTTTTTTCTTGGGTTTAACCCCAAGACCGTATTACACTTTCTACATCCTGGCTTCACTGGCTTGTGCCTTGGACGTTTTAGATTTACGCTTTTGTCCCTTCCCCTACTGTAAACGATGTCTTTTTGCAGCCTTTTGCCTGATATCTTTAGCCACAGGTAGACTGTATTCTGGAGCCTCTGATAATAACCCTCTTCCCGTTTGTACAATTGGGAGAATACGACATCCACTGTTACCGTCACAGGCGATTTCATCGGTGTAACTAGTCGTCGCCATTATGACGCTGGCTTAATGATGACGTCGAAAGCCCGAAGGATACGTTTTTGACAGAAACGTTTGAAAGGAAAACGTTTGAAAGCCTCGGCAAAACGTTTTACATGTGTTATGCAAGTAAGAAGCCGGGGGGGGGGTCGTTCAACCCGCTACTCTGACCAGTTAACACAGAATTTGTAATCGGTCGGAAGTTTAGCACAAGCTTAACTCCATGTTCCAAGAGCTCTACGGTCGCCCCCCTGCTATCGATTATTTTAAATTCAATGAAAGATATGTGACCTTGTCGAACTTTTACATATTCAATAAAGTCAAAAGTAAAACACTTGGGAGTGCTATCTTCGATGGATGGAAGCACCTTTAGTATTGGCAAATTTCCTATTGAAAACCATGACGGCTCAACAAGGTCGCACTGCACTAAAATAAACGGTTTTGACGTGATCGAATCAAGTCGCGGGCGAAGTAGAATCTTTTCGTTTGCTAAGAGACTATTTGCTTGGGAGACCCCTAGCAGTTCCGAAATTTTTGCAGAAACCGTTACTAAACAGGATTTTTTGCCGGTATTCTCGACCACACGTTTTTGTCCTCCACAGACACCTCACTTTGAAGCAGAGCAATATTTATTGACGACAAAAGAGAAGAAAAACGATATTCCTCCGGCTCTTTAACAGTTAGATCGGCTCTGGTACCCGATTGATAGATTTTCATGACAAAGGAACGAGACATATCAATTTCTTTGTATTTTTTACTTCATGCCGGCTTTGAGGCCTCATGTGTTCCCGACGTAAAGGTATGAACATCAAAACCAAGTGCTTCCGCTAAATCTGATTCCAGAAAAACGTCAAAATCGCTTTCATTCGCCACCGAAACCATGTAGTCGACGGAGCCGTCTTCTTTTGTAGTGCCTTTGAACGCCAGTAGCACCGGAAAATTATTAGCCTTGGCTCTCAAGTTGAAGTATCCAAAAAAATCTTCCAATACATCTGTAAACTTTTCGAACTTCAGCTCTTGTTTGTCTATGTGAGGAAAGACAATAGTTATTTTTTTCTCGTCGTCGTTCGCAAAAAACACATTTGCAGTGTAATCCGGCGTATATTTGATCTTGGAAATTCCAACTTCGTAATGTCTTTTATTAAAAGTGGCTGTCTCAAAACCTTCATGAAATGTCCTGGTGTGTTATGTTTAAAAAAAGACTTTGCTGTCGACGAGTAATTTAAACGCCATTGCAATATCACCCGACTGGCTGTAGCTCTTCCTTATAAACAACACCCCGCACCTTATCGACTTCGTAGGTAACAGATTTAGTTTTCAGGATTTTACTTATGTGAAACACTCGTTTACTCCACGCGGCGTCGTATCCTTTTCTATATGCTAACTTTTTGTTTGAATTTCTCACTGCGTCGCCGATTGAAAACACCGGCTTATCCTGCGGGGCGTTGTATGTATCAACCGCGTCTTTAAGATATGGCACCCAAATCCCATTGGTTTATTGTGCATATGGGCTATTTTAGCCAGTTTAGTCCAGATTGTTCGGATCACCCTTTCAGCCGGTGAACTCTTTATATCAGTTGTTGTGTGATACATTACAATGCCGTGTCTCTCAAGCGTCTTTTTAAATTCGCCTTCCCATTGTTTACCACGGTCAGCAAAAACCATTGCCGGCAAAGACCTACTCTCGATTAAAATCTCTTCAAAAGCCTTGGATACGACCACGGCTGTCTTATTCTTCACCGGTTTTACGTAAAAGTTTTTGCTAAAGCCATCCACGCATACAAGCGCATTTGCATATCCGCGATTTTGTTTCAATCGTTTGTAAGGGGTTAAAATTTTTTAATCTATACGCCATACGTGATTTATAAATAGGAAGAGCATTCGTCGCCGTCGTATTTTTTTCCGCGCCTGATAAAACAGGCTGTAGGCGTCATGCTGTATAAATGACAGTATCATCCCCTTCTGGAAAAATTTTGTTGCGCAACCGATAATTTTCTGGTGTGGTCTGAGAGTAATCAAACATTAAATAGACATAAGGCTTTCTTGTTGCATCCCGAAAAGCGTCTTAAACAAAGGAAATGTTTCCCGGAGAAAAATTTCGCGCCACTAAACTTTCAACAGCTCTGCACCGGGGACTATTAAAATAGCAAGCATAGGTAGCGTTGTCCAAAATCGTTTTGGCATCCCTCGCGAAGAATTGTTGCGGTGGTAAAACGACAGAAAAGTGCTGATGATGAACCCCTTTTGTAAAATAGTCGGTAATTGTTCGAAGGGTATTTTGGGATTTCAACTCCCCGAGCACGTCGTCAAGAATTAGTAAACTTGACGGTGTAATTAACTTGTCGGCTTCTTCCACCGATACCGCCAAGACAATGTTAGGATCCGACTCTTTTAATGATATTAGTTCGTCGTTCAATTTAGAATATACGTTAACCACTTTTCCCACTGTACCCCCAAAATATTCTGACCGGTTTTTTATGACTGTGGCTAACGAGGTTTTTCCCGAAAAGCTGGGACCAAGGAAAACAGCAGAAGATGGAACTTCAAGCCTAAAGTCAAACACTGCACCTTCCATGATGATCACACATGGACTGTCTTAGTCATTAAAACGTTCGTCGTAATTATTCAACAATGCATAAACGTTTATTTGAAAACAAAAAACTTAGCCCGAGATATTTATGATATCGTATAAAACTTTTCGGAATGTTTCATAGGTAAGTTGCATTGGCTTATAATAAGCTACCCCTTTACAAGCTATTTTGGCTACGTAAGGTTCCTCGCCGTTTTCACCATAGGCTAAGACAGTATAACATTTAGGCGCAAGTCCTATAAAAGATTTGATTACCCTACTGCCTACCTCTGACTTTAGCAGCCCGCCTTTATCTTTATTGATCGTCGAATAACATGGATGACTCTTAGATAAATTACTAAAGTCCCAGATGTCATGATGCCCTTTCTGTACAGCATATATGTCAAATCCTTCGCCAACATCCACCGAATAAAGAATTCCATCAGTATCAACGTAATTTATATATGCTGTTAAACCTCAATAAATCCCAAACTTGAGCTTTTCGAACCATGTAGAAAGTAATATGTGCTTACTTCTCCACAAAATAGAGTGACCTACGTAATAGGGAAACTCAAAAGTTATAGCCCCCTTTCGATGGGATACTAACGTTGTCGTTTCGTCTAACTGTTTCAGGTCTGAAAAAGTCGGCTTTCCAATTAAAATTTCAGCGTCAACCGGATTTAATGCAAGAGAGATGGACTGACGTCTTTCAGCCTTAAAGATGAAATACCCAAATACAATATTAGAATTGAGCTTGTAAATAGACTTGGAAATGGGATCAGTAGCCTGACTTGGCAGGGCTAAATTCCGCTCAATATACTCTTTAATTAGGGGCCCCTCGTCGAAAGACCGACCCCTTGATATTTTTAGAATTTTTACCCCTAATCTTAAAAATACCTGCAGGCAAGAGCTGTGGATCATGTAGTCGTGTTTTGGAAAAAAAGTGAGGCATAGCCGCTCGCAATTAGACGGTAAAAGATTTTCATAAACCGCTTTGGCCTGTTCAATTTGGTAGTCGCTCAAATCTGACGTTTGAATGACGTAGCGATGAGGGAATGGTGACATGTCTATCATGGCATCCTGAACCTCAGGTGGTACCACAGCGTCAAGAATCAAGTAGTAACCCTTGCCAGCATTGATATCATACTCTTTTAGATATTTACAGTTATCCGCTGCTATGACAGAAATCTCATTTTCGGTTAATTCCTTTATGTTGCCTGTGCAGTGATTAAATGTCATTGATGTTGCATACAAGCTGGCAAAGTCCTCGTAAAAAATGTACCGCCTGTCCTTTGTAGGATCAAAAGTATCGGGATATTCAGACAGATTCGTATGACATTCGCCTCTGTTAACATAACAAAGACCACCATAAGTAGTGCGACGCAGGGCACACAAAAAATCTATCATATCTGCAGTAATACGTTCAAATCGCGGTCGATGATTATAGAGAAGACATTTGTAACTACACGAGGCCGAAAACAAAAAGTGTGTTGGATCCAAAGAGTATCGCTGAATTGCAACATCGCGGTAGGCTAAATAAAGATCCGCGAGGAGAAAGCAGTCAAATGCTAAATAGTGCTCGTAATAGTCCTTCATATTTTTACAGTTAAGAAGTTTAAACATTTTATGAGCGTGTTCGTAATCGTCATCAGATACTTCATGCGCTGTTAGCAGGCGGCAGCGATGTCTTTTGCAAATCTTTAACAGATTGTACTGCATCGTATGGAAAAATCTGCTTTTGGAGAACAGCCTCTAGTTGCTCACCCAAAAAGCCGAAATGCTGCTGAGTCAACTGAAACGTCTCCAGACCATTGTTTTTAAAAGACGTTTCTATAAGCTTCCCCAGGCTGCCTCCAAGTTTCATATAAGTGTCAAGTATACGGATTTTTCCATTTATTTGCATTGCCGAAAACTTTTGACTGTTGAGCGGAAAGATTTTTACCGACTCTACAATCCCGGTTTCGAGATTTTGAGTTATCAATTGCAAGTCAAACGAAGATGTATTATTGCCTAAGAACGGAATGTAATTTCTGGGCTTAACTTGGGTGTTACACGTAGTACATAAAAAGTTTACTACGCTGCCGTCATATGAATCTCCTCTTGGTCATTCCCTATGCATATGATGACGATTCTTTCCTGTTTCCACGGTGAACTCTGCCTTGCGAAATTCGCAATGTG
The DNA here is from genome assembly GCA_009872375.1 of Sminthurides bifidus. Taxonomy (NCBI): domain Eukaryota; kingdom Metazoa; phylum Arthropoda; class Collembola; order Symphypleona; family Sminthurididae; genus Sminthurides; species Sminthurides bifidus. The sequence goes on along the minus strand of VRMD01002143.1, from coordinate 3,583 downwards.
TCGCCTTTTGAAACTGTTCCTCTGTCCACGAATCATTCAGATACCCCTCATCGCCATCGTTTTTTATCATTTCAAGAGCCTGTTGGGCAATTTTTAAGGCTGTTGTAAGAAAAACTTCAGTTGCATCGTCTCCAAAATACGAGTAGTAACTACATCTTCGTCCGGGTGAACCCACAATATTCCAAAACCTAGAGCTTCTAACTCGCGTTTAATCTGGGTTTCATTGGAAATTTTAAACAAAAATCTTTTGGAAGTCGTTTCGAAATCAAAAAAACCAAAAATGCGAAAACCGCCACAGAGTGTGGTATCTCGAAAATTCGTAATAAAGTGGCTAGTCGTCGGCTTGTTTTTCAGGAAGAAGAATTGTTTGAACTCCAATACCAAGACAAATTTTTTCGTGTTTTTCAAACGCGTTTTGTTTAAAAAAGCATTTGCACAGCCATTGCAGATAAAACGCTTGTGAAGGTCTGAGAAACACAGCATTTTTGAAGTGTCACTGATACCAATGTAGTGACTTGTTACTTCCGTCGTGTTGTCTAATAGCAAAACATTAGCTACTTTGTCATATTTTTCCTCACACAAACGTATTGGAAATATCATTTTGCCACTGTTGCTCCATACGTTAACGGAGACACGATTCTTACGTTCACAATTAACTACCTTGGTTGGAGCTACCGGAAACGAAACTACTGACCAATCATAAAGATCCCTAAAACGACGATAAGCGGCACATTTGTCCCGATCTTTTGCGGGCACCTCTTTGTAGTGTAAGGACGCCAGGACGGCATATTTAGAACAGTCTTCGCCTGGATTGCGTAAGTTCAGCAGACCATGAACTCCTTTCAAAGCAACAGGCAACACCATTCGACCGCGTCCTTTAATAGGCTTATACTTTGCAATGACAACTTCTAGCGTGCGTACGTTTTTGACGCTAAAACCGCTGCCGGTTTCATTGAATAATACCAGATTGGCCATTAAGTTGTCTATCAGACGTATAATACCATTCTCAATAAAGCTTTTGTGCGCGACTGCGACAAAAGCCGAGCAAATATAAGGCGTGATCATCGTGTCAATGCTTGGCTTGTAAAGCTGGAATTTAAGGTTAAACTGGACACGAATACTTTTGTGAAAGGTCAAGTAATACGTCAGGATACTTGAAGTGTCCCCATGTAAATCTTCAAACAATGCGGAGAGGTCGATCACTTCGGGCCCGGTATTCGTGTGTCGTATTGTTGCACCTCTCTGCGTGGACTCGATGTCTTGAAATTTCCCGAAGCAGTCCGGGCTTGTCGCAGGTTGGATTCCAGAACCACGTTGAATCTGGGAGTTATGTGTATCCAGACTGTTAACCCACTGTCCACAATCCGCACATGCATGAGTTAGTTCATGAATATTCAGCTGGCGATACGTCCAGAACATTTTTCCGCAATCCTCTATGGTGCATCGTAACTAAATTTGTCAAAAATTATGCCACTATTAGTTATTTGTGCGACGAGACAAATGCATTACGTGTTGACCCGAAGTTAGGTAAGACTGCGTCGAGAAATAAACAGGTGCAAAGAAAAAGCCTGCTAAGAATTATGAGAAGTTTTAAAGAAACTCAAGAAAGTCAAGCTTTGGAGAATTAGGTGGCTGATGAACATAAGCGATGCAGGAGAATATGGCGAATAGCGAACAGACGGAACGTAGGAGTACTAAGAATAATAAGTCGAAGGAAAGCTGTGAGTAAAAGACGAATAAGGAGCTGATAGAGTGTACGAAGACGAAGGTGAATAAGGAGCCAATGGAGTAAGAAGGCGATGGAGTGTAGAGAGAGAATAAAGAGAAAAGAAGTCGAGTGAGTGTGAGAGGAGTTGAGTAACGATATCTACAGAGTAAATAAGGCTGCTGGCGAGAATAAAGCACCTAGACAATTGTTTGCTCTGGGAAACATAGAGCGGAGGTCAAAGCCAAGGAGGGAAAACAATTTCCCTGGTCAGAGATGTGCGCTACGTGCTAACAGAATCTAAATATCATGCATAATACTTAAAACAAATAATAGGTCCAAAGCTTTCAGGCGCGCATGTGATGATTTGATGACGGTTTGAAACAGAAACTAGAACTTATATTTTGTTCGGATTAAAACACGGTTTGCATACCTGTCTACGAATCGGTCTTCGCTTTGAATTTTTGCACGATTTGGTTTTCTGGATAATAGGAGGTGTGATGCCCTAGCACCACAATGTTGGGATGAGAGCCCTGATGCCTATCTCTGGAGCTTAGTTAGGATGCAAGGATCCGTAAATGGCCGGTTAATTTAAATGTGCTTTTATTAAGCTCCGATTCACACCCTGTTCCATACAAAGCTCCAACAAGACTGAGACTTCAGAGCACAAGCTCCTCGAGCTAAACCCCCTCCTTCCATCCTCAAGAGACTCTCGTACAACCACGAGATTGGCAGCGTCCACAAAAGACGTAACAACTCCACCCCCCATTGTGGAAAGGGTCATTAGGTCACATTAGTACATTATCAGGAGTACAATATATGAAAATATAGAAATAAATGTTTTGACCTAACTCTAGAGTACATCAAAATAGCTATGTGAACAGAAAATAATGTTTACATTCATTCTTGAGATGATACATTTAATTTTCATTGGTTCTCTGTCAGTCTCTTGTAATCTTCTAGCTTCTTCTTGATGTTCTTTTTTCTACGCTGCCTCTTGCGCTTCTTTGCTTCAGCTGAATTTCCTCGATTCATCTTCGTATAGATCTTTCTTTTCTCTTGAGTCATGCCAGCTTTAACTTCAGAATGCTTCTTGAACTTGCTTTTGCTTTCACAAGTCACCATTCTCTCACTCGATTGCTGGTCTACTTCCACATGAATATCAGGAAGCACGTTAGACTCTAGAGGGATATCAGTTGCAGTAGAACACGCAACAATATGCACCTGTGACTGAAGCTTAGCTGATTCAACAACCTCTTGAGCCGAGTTCTCGATGTTGAGTTCTCAACCCTTGACTCCTTTTCATCTCTTGAGTACCTTCCGAACTTTGATGCTTCTTTAACTCTCTCTTCTTCTTCTTTCATTTCTTAATCCCAATCGTCCACAAGATTAATAGGGACTTTCGCTGAAGAAGATGAAGGTACTGGTGGGGAATACCACTGATCTCTGATTCTCTAGAGCTGAGCGGTTAGCGGTGAACGACGAGTTCTTTGGGATCACCACTACACTTGCTAGACGCTTTTGACTCTTCGAAACTCCTGAGACATTTGGCTGCGATTCCGAGGGTTTTGATGATGATGACTCGACTGTGATCGCTATATTCACCATCTGATGCGGTTAACATCAAACAATCGTCTTCAGTAGTTTGCTTCTCCTCCCCCGGCACTGGAACTCTAGCTGCACTGTTAAGGACCTCAATCAGATCCGGAAAGTGTTCCATACAACGCTTTGCCCGTTTCCCAAAACATTTCTCTAGAGATGGTATGGTTGGAGGCTGCAACTGCAGTAATTTCACGCAATCATCAGCATCCAACACAAAATTCGGCTTGTCATCAACGGCTCTTGCTGCCTTGTCTCTCCATGATAAAATTGAATTTA
>VRMD01002142.1:0-14173 GCA_009872375.1 Sminthurides bifidus | reverse complement strand
AATTTACATGTACAATTCACAATTGGATTAGCTCAAGGAATTCACAAGAAGTGCAGTAAAAGTACCAGGCTTGTTCATTTGGAGTACGTTGTTCGATTTGGAGATCTTTTGATGATAGATTAGAGTAGGGCTCCCGTTGTCTGCATAACGACGACGGTGAGCAGGGTTGAAATAGTTGGGCTTTGATTTTTTGCCTGTTGATTTTCGTATGCTTTTAGATTGGAGCAGCTGTGAGTAGGGATTGGGAAGGACAATGAACGTGACGCATTATTGCTTTAAAAAAGTTTGGAGGGATGGTTATGTTGGAGAGTGGAGAGGATAGGGATACGATTATGAAACGTCTATAAAATTTTCAGCTACAGCGTGGTAATGCTTGAGTTAGCACTTAAACGATACTAGAAGCCGCAGATTGTAATTGCTAAAATCGCGTTGCTATAGCAACATATGGTGTGCACATTGAAGCGTCTCCATGGTTAAGGAGCAGGAAAGTCTATCATTACAATAATGTACATTGTAGAGACGGAGAGCAGGACTGGATAGACTAGGCAGTCAAACCAAGTGCGTAATTCAATCAAGTCCTTTCGTCGCAGCCGCCCCGTCTAATTGTTAAAGATACGTTGATACTTAATCCCCGAAAATGGATTCGGCTTAACACCTCTATTATCATTCGATTTGCCGGAGGATTTGCTCATGGAACTGGAAACGTCCTAGGGCGTTATGAACATCAGAGATTAAATATGTCAGTTAGGGAAGAAGGCCGGATATGTCTACTGTGGCTTGGCAAAGTTTATTGAAGGCTTCCATGGCAGCAAATAAAACCTGGGCAACTAAAATTTGTTCTTTAGTAGCTACGCTTGAGGCAAGATTATAAAAAGATTGAGGATGCCGATTCTATTCAGGAGGTGTGGATATGTGGAATCCAACAAGTTTTCGTCTAATTGTATTTACTTCGTTCAAAATCTCCAGAAGTCCATCCTTTCAAAACCAAGTTACAGTGAACGAATACATACTATGGTTTCGTGACATTTTTTAGCACCGGTACAGTTGTGTGTCGCGACCTTAAATCATTTAATGCATACGCTCATCTTTACGTCAAATTGAATTATTGTTATTAGCCGAATTAATTTTTTTTCCGAGTCGCAGAGTCTGAAATAGTTACATGTAGGTTACAATTACCAGACGCTCTTGTTCCATGAGCTGTTATCACATGAGCAGGTCTTGTAATAGCGGAAGATCCGGAACTGGGACAAATGTCAGCTAGGAAAATGATGCATTTTTTAACATATTCAAGCCCCATTGTTCTGGATTTAAGAGCTTGTTTACCCTCTCACAAGCCGGAGAAAGTTCAAGTGAAGCAAATGAGCACTCTCTTGTTTGCCCGGTCTGAGAGCGTGTATCTCGTTATTATATTTTATGGAATCAAGATTCAGCAAGAGATAATATGTTTTTCAAGATGGGGAGATGTGGATGAGATCGTATAAAACAGTTAAGCATGGAGTTGACGGTACGCAAGTACTCCGCAATAAGTGCTCCGGTTCTTTGTGGTACGCTATCTTTCCCCTCTAATGCATGTAATGGGGTTAAACAAACATTTCCGATGACGATTTGTGTGCGACTGACTCGTACTTGTAAGATAATTTATGGTTTTCCCTCGTGGCAACAAGCATCCCGCTTGAGATCAATGTGTATTATATATCATTCAGTGCTTTCGCCCCTGATTCTTTACGAGCTATCGCAGCTTTCAGCATACCAACTCAAGATAGGGTTGGTTCATGGACAAACCAGCCTGGTGTATTTGCCGAACTCTTGCCGGAGCTAAAAGTCGGGTCTCGGCATCAGCTTGCCGACAGAGACAATATGGTGACACGGAGTTCGATTTCCGGTTCCACTTCCGCCTTCCTCGTTCGGCTTTTTACTGGTTCCGCTTGTGACTTTTTTATTTTTCTCATTCCGCCCTTTTGGTCTTACGATCCAGTGGTTTTCTCCCCGGAGTCATGCTTTCTCCACGAAGACATGCTTTCCAAGTTAGCTTTTGTATCTAGGCGTATGCATTCCCTGAAGCAAAGACTGCAGTCAGTGGAGTTTTCATTCCGAGTCATGCGTTCGTATTAAAATAGAAGGCTGTTTGGATGAGGCAATTGTAATATGACGGAGGTCGAGTCTCGAAGGAAATGAGAAACAGGGATGCTTTGTTTACTGTCATTAATTCATCTGACTCATGACTTTCTTAGTGGCTGCTGGGGATTGCTCTTTAAGTGTGAACTATTGCTGCAGGAGGCCAGGGGTGAGAAATAGGGGATGAAATGTTAAGTAGCTCAGGCGGTGGTTCTTCGTAGCCCAGCTTAGCACATAGCACAGAGATGGGAAAAGTGTGAGAGAAAGAAGGTGAGAAGCACTGGAGTTTATCCACTCAAATTGTGTGTCTTTCACAGTATACTGAATCAGACTAAAGTTTTCGACGAAGTTGGAATATGCTTCGCTAAGTAATGTGGTTACAAACACACATTTCACTTTTATGACTGACCGTGTTTGTAGCCCAAGCAAACAAATTTTGTCGCCACGCGTCAGTAGCGGAAATTTCTCCTGTTCAATGGATCCTTGACGTAAAATTAAAAGCCAAATTGAAGTAAATTAAACAAGTTTATGAGGTGGCCGGCCCAAAGGGTCATTGAAGCACCATAAGGGTCTTGTCAAATTACACTAGGCTTTTAACCCCTGGGTTTATAGCTAATATGCAGTGAAAAGGTAGCCAACTTGGCATTTGGCATGGGAACTGCGTACATACTTCGTTCTATTATTATTTGTGCTCGTGAGGTTTGTGTACTTTTCACACGATCGAGAGCCACGTGTATGAATCAATTGAGCGGGCGTTATGCAATGCAAGTCCATTTTAGACCCGGGTTTAGATGAGCATAAGTTCAAAGTTAGTTCCGTCAGGGTTGCGACGTGTGTTTGTCTTACAGAGAATGAAAAACTGCAGATTGATGTTCATTACGAACTGTACTTAAGTTTCGGTCCTAGAACTAACGTAAGTTTTGGATGAAAGCCTGAAGAAGAAATGAAATAGGCGCAAGTCTGGAAAATAGTCGCGTTAGAAGCACAGAGTCAATACTTGTGATCCCAGGTCACTTTATTACCGCCGAGCCCAAAGCTCCTAGGTCCTCTTTTCCCTTCGTATGCATCTTCGTCTAGGTCTAGAAGACGCTGCTTGACTCACCTCATATGTATTTGCGATTTCTATTACAAGTTCCACTTAGTTACTGTTACTGCTGCTCACTATAAGGCCTTCGGAGGCCGGCTGCCGGCACGGAGGAGCAGTTTATTTCAATTTGTTGGTCTAACGAAAACCATGGTCCGTTTGACACCCGCAATCCCGTTTTATTGCACCAACTTTCATTAAAGGCTGCTTAAAATGATGCCGTCAAGTCTTGTTACTCCTGTTACAACATCCGTTTCTCCCATCCTTTGTATGACCACAAGGAAACCGGCCATAATCTCCTAGGAAGATCACTTGGTGAATCTGGATCACCCAGTGCAATCCGCACTTTTCTTTTCATCTGACCGTGGCTTGGTTACCTTTCCTTACTTGCCGTAGTCTGTCATTGATAGTAGTCAGTTGCTATGGTAACTAAAACAGACTTGTACCACAACTCCTACCAGAATATTCTTACCTGCTTACTATCAGGATCTTCAAAGGAAAGGATAGGGGTACTGTGAGACTCTCAGCCAGCGGCATTGCTACAGGCTCTATTTGAGAAAAATAGCCAAAATTATCACATTATAAGTTCTTCAAGCCAATGCCAAGAACTCAGCTCCATAAACCAAAGCAAGTCAAACGCGCCATGATATGTAAACAAGATAGTTAATTTGACGACCCTTTTGGAGAACAGTTTAACCCGCTTAGTACTTTCTCCTTCTTAAATAGAGTGCAGAGAGAAAAGCATCGTACATTGCTTCAATAGCAGCCCTTTATTTCCCTTGACACCCCTCCTTATTTGAGTTTGAGGAAGTAAAAAGTTATTGTTTCGACCCAAGCCGTAAACAATTAGCTTTATGGTGAGCAAGCGGGGAAAATGTAATAAAGACGTATCCCGCAGAGGAAGCTGAAAGGCAGGGCGAGAGAAAAATTTTGAAAGCAGGCTTAGATATGATGAGCTTCGCCATATGAGCTGAGGGGTGCATGGCAAGGATGGAAAAATTGTTCTCGTGTAGCTCATTTTAAGCGAACATGACACTAATTTCATGATAGGCAAATTACAGGCACGAACTGCATCCTACACCCAAGAAAAAGTCACACTAAGCCGCATAGCGTGTTATCTCGCCATCACTCTTTCTCTAATTAGGTATGCACATGAAAACGTTCTGAGAGAGAGAGGAGCAGGAAAAGGCAGTGATTCGGCTACTTTTTGATTCACCCTTAGCCTTATGGAAGGAAAGCACCGTATCTTTTCCAAACTGGAAAAAAGATGGAAGGAATCGAGATACTGGCAAATCCGGACTGGTTTAATATGTTTGCGGACAAGGTTTTATCCGCCCTGGAGGAAATGAATGGAGGATGTAAGTGCATGCATACTGGAAAAGTCTGTAAAGTTTTAGTCAGGGTGTGCAGGATGCCCCTGGTCTGGATGCATGCCTTGGCTTCTGCCAACGGTGGACTTGTGATAGAAGATGTACGTATATACATTAACTTGACAATTTAATAGATGTGCGGCAGCAGCACGCATTATCCTCAGGGAGTCCTTGTGAACGAGTGTAGCTTTTCATTTGGGATACATGAGTCTGATCAATTTATCATTGTTAGTGTCATCAAACTCGTAGCTGAGTACAAGCGCTCAATTTATATCAATTCAGCCTGTCATTTTTACTCTGCTCCGAATCTTATTTGGTGGCTGTGAGCCCTTCGAATTTGCATTAAGTAGTCAGTGCTTGCATGAAGCTCACTGCCGCCAGCCCTTGGTTTTGTCCAGCTTGGTGTTGAGTTGAGATGAAACGCCCCTAACATGCAGTGCTATTTATACTTGTACTTCTAGCATACATATTCTTACTATATTTTCTGGATTTCCTGATTTTGGACAGTGTACCAGTATGCTTACTTCAGATTCTATGTAACCGATTCACTTAAGTGATCGAAATCATATTTCGGTACTTCTGCTCAAGTAGCAAGTTGGAAATGAGCATAAAGCTGCGACACAAGATTAAGTATCTCATGATATGAGCAAGTTTGAGATCCTCCGACATTGTCGGTGTATGCTGGCCAAAGTGGCAAGTCATATAGATTTTTTGGCACAAGTCTTACTTGAAAACAGTTATTCTGAAGTTGGCAGTATTAAAGGCACTCGCTAAAAGTAGAAACACTCTAAAAAACTCTTGAGAAGGCATTGTTGAGAGTAACTTTGTCACAGGAAGGAGAATGCATATGTACGTCTTGTGAAGATGGAGCGAGGAGAAAAGAGGACGGTCGGATGTCATGGTATTTGGATTGCGAAAGAGGGACGATTTGGTTGAGTAGGTAGTTGTTGAATTGCAATGGCGTACTGCCGGAGAGAGACTTTGTTAAAAAGAATTGTTGTTGGAAGTGAGAGAGAGAGAAAAGCAAAATGCAATGTTATCCCTTGACTCCCTCATTGCGAGACTCAACACTGTTGAGTCAGACTAGGAGAAAAGACTGATATTTGACGACAATGTAAAAAAGAATTTAGTATCCGGTTCCCTTGTCTCGATGACTTGGTGCCTCTCTGTTCCTCATCCTGTTGTACAAGACGGAGGACATTGAGATGAATGATCGGATCCTCCTTCTCCCATTCTCCTATTGCTTCCTCAATCTGTTGAAAGGCTGACGGACAAAACGGAAACTTTTTGTCTACCAGTCTTGGGTGCGTTGATTTCCGCTTCTCTTCCCGCTGACCTCACCACAAATAAATCCTCAGACGATCATCGCTTTTCCATTTAACTGAATTAGGGTGATGACATTGCCCGGATTTTCCGAATTCCCCAGGGGACATTCAACCTTTCATAATAGGGTGAATTACTCCTGAGAGTATTATTGACTTTGTTTTGAAACTATGGAAACAGGCAGAAAATCCTTTGAAAATGAGTAAAATTACGTTTTTAACTGCAAATCGTCTGATATACCTGAAAATGTATGCAAACCTCTTAACCATCGCACCCATCGCTTAAAATGCTCCAGTACCCATAAGACAGGCAGAGACACTCCCTTGCAAAGCTCTTTGCTTTTGCCCAACCTCGTTTCTGTGGTTTTGAAAGAAGGATTTTGGAATGGTATTTGATTTATAAATTGTGATTTATTCACAGAAGGAAGTAGGAGTAGCAACAAGGATGACAATGAAGACACACACCCTGCTGGAGGCACCCCCTCACGAAACGATCAACCGCATTCTCCCGATTCAACTAGCTCTGTTGACAAGGAAATGAGCGGACACAATAGCAAGCCTCACATTGTACCCGCAGTACTCCTCCACCACAGAAATCATCAAGACGGAAAAGAATTCATCAGAGCCCAAAAACACACTTAGTCAGCCCGGAACTGGAGACATGACGACGACAACGACCAAAATTAGCAATAAGGACCACACTACCAGGGAGCGGCAACGGCATCCCAGCGCTGCTTCAGAGCTCAGCTCCGATGCTATGTCCGAACACATTGACATTGACGACGATGATGATGACGGTCATCTGGATGACGATGAAGAAATCCATGATAACGATGACGATGACGAGGGAAGGAGCTCCTCTACAACTTTACCTGTGGGCAGGGACGAGGTGAAGCATTTGCCGCACTACATGCCGCATTCGTCGCCGCATCAACGCCATGAAATTGCCGGCCAGCCGTCGTCCAATCCCGGAAGCGCTCATACAGGGATGAAGAAGAGGAAACGGCGGGTTCATGATAACGATGACGACGACGAGGGAAGGAGCTCCTCTACAACTTTACCTGTGGGCAGGGACGAGGTGAAGCATTTGCCGCACTACATGCCGCATTCGTCGCCGCATCAACGCCATGAAATCGCCGGCCAGCCGTCGTCCAATCCCGGAAGCGCTCATACAGGGATGAAGAAGAGGAAACGGCGGGTACTTTTCAGCAAAACCCAGACTTATGAGCTCGAGAGGCGGTTCCGCCAGCAACGTTATCTCAGTGCGCCAGAGCGGGAGCATTTAGCCAGCATCATTAGACTTACCCCCACCCAGGTGAAAATCTGGTTTCAGAATCACCGCTACAAAACCAAAAGGTGAGTAAATGACAAATTGTGGCCAGTATTTGCTACACTGTTCTCAAATTCTTTCATTTCCCTACACCATAAAGTGTCCAAAATTGTTTGAAACTCTAAAGTCATAATAGGGTACCATACTTTGTAGAAGGAAGTCTGTTGGTATTTTTCGAAACTTGCCGGTTGGCTCAGCATTAACTGTCATTACTCATTACACACTGCCTTTCTGTCGCTAAAATGCTTTCAAATGGCACTATCACTCAAAGGATATGAAAGATGGCAAGGAGGCGGGGTTGATTCGCCAAGGGTATTTCAACAGTCACACGCTTCTTTTCATCCTCAGTCAGTTACGGTGTACATTTTCTACTCGGTAAAGAAACCGGCCGTGTTTCGCAAAAATTGCCACATGTTTTGCCACATAATTAACCACACTTTCCTTCTATTTTTCTTATTCAAGCTCCGTATAGAAAATAGAAACCCCCAGTCCAATTCAAGCTCAATTCTCAACGAAAGCCAAAGAGAGTGGGGAACGAGAAATCGACAACGTATAAAAGTTTATGTTTGCAAAGTAGCCGCTCGCAATTTCCACGCTTGGAAGCGGGTCGTTAGTGCTGGTCTTGTATAGGAAGAGAAAAACGTTGCCAAAAAGGTTTTTCTCAAACATCAATTCCATGTTTGACAGCTCGTGCTTTAATTAAGTCCATGTTATTCTTGCTGGGGGCCCACCTTACGGTCTATTATGTATTGCTTCGGCTGACTCCGTTACAGTCAAGAAAGGAAGGAAAGGGAAGCAGAGCTCAGAACTTGGACAAAAGTTTTGCATGTGTGTAAAGTGGTACGGGTAGGAAGTTTCTAATATTGAAAAAGTTGCGTATATTTTCCGCACAACTCAACTTCAACATTCAGGTTCAGATTCACCCCGAATCATCTACCTGAGAAGGTGTGAAACACAGGTAGGGTTGGAGCTTTGAAGACCAAGCTTGAATATTCAACACAACGAGGCATTACTCGCCACCCCTTTCAAACATGGTTTCAGGTCTAGTATGAGGTCTAGTTTGAATTCGACTTGGTTTCCTTTTTTACCTGTTCGATGTGTACATGAGGAATATTTAATGGAGCAGTTTTTCAGGCTTCAGATTTCAGTAGGCTATATGCCTAGACGAAAGAGTGAGTATTCAGCCATGAATGCACAATTGCCTTGGCGATTTGGCTTACCCCAGCTCAGGAGCTCGTATCAATGTAGATTTTGCCTCACGTGTAGTTCCCTTCCTGGCATAAAATAAGTTGTATATTCACACCACGCCCCGAGCAAAAAATCCCTCACCACGAAAAGGCGGAACTGGATTACATTAGTTGCAAAAACCTTTGGCACAGGAACAGAAGGAAACATGAACCTAATTTAATTAAACAATCAACTCTTCGATTAACCAACTGCCAGCCACGGCCTCCTTCCTCCTGTAAATGGAAGCGTGCATGTTCAGCATGTTCACCTTGTGTAGCTCCATGTGCATATTTCAGGCTCTATTTCGTTTATCCTTCCTATTACCTTTAGCCTTTTCTTGCATCAGACACAGGCCTCTGATTGCATATCAAACTTGGACTATGAATCGACGGAGAGAGAAACCAAAGCATTTTTTGCACGTTTGTAGGCTGTCCTCAGGCAAGCCAGGTAGGAGCGAACCACTAATGAACTGCCTGGCACTCACTACCAAATAAGTGTGTGTGGAATTAGAATATCATGGCTCTTCTGCTAGTACTACTACGATGCTATAGGCGTTGATATCATATGAACGAATTTATAGCCTCCAGTGAAAATATAGACTTCGGAGTCGGAGGCACACGAAACTTGAAGTGTGGGTGATAAAACAAATGCCGAACTCATATGTACATTACCTTGGCAATACTTCATGCTTGAAACTCTAACGTAGCATGAAAATGACATTTAAGTTAATAATCACAATTAATTGATTGTTCCAAAGCAGAGCTCAACGCGAACAGCGACGAGGTGGCGGACCTGGAACAGGACGATCGTCGCCTATCAGCCCGATGTCATCCCCCAGACGAGTTTCAGTCCCGGTGCTGGTGCGAGACGGAAAGCCGTGTCATCATTCCCACCCTGTTCATCATCACCCGCATCTTCATCCTCATCATCCCCATCATCCCTCCGTGTTGCACCTCGGACAAAAAGCCAGTCATTTACCGCACCCGTACGATTTACCTTTACTATTTCCTGATTTCATCCCGCCTCCCTCTGCTGGACCGGGAGTTGGAGGTCTGACCAATCCCGGTGGGGATCCCCTCCTGCAACCACGCTGGTGGTGAAAGGAATATAAGCGTGAGAGAGCCTAGTACATTTCACCTCTTACTAATTCACCCCTGTAAAATGTCTCCCTTTCGATTCAATAACAGTCGTCTCATCTAATGTATTACTAACATATCCAAGCGTTTAATGGAAGAGTAAGAGAAAGAATGACCGTTACGATATAGAAAGCGACGCAAATGCCGAACTACTGAAAAAAAGTGTGACTAAAAGCTAAAATTGCTATGGATTTCACAGCAACTATAGAAACACGTAAGTTTTACGCAACCTCACTTTGTTCAAGTCATATCATCCTTTCCACACGTTTCTCCACTAGAGTGTAACGTTCCTACGTATAAAATGTGTAGTTACTGTGTATTTCCAATAGATGTTACAGTTTTAGGTTAAAAAACCATGCCCTGTGAAGTATTAGGTTGAATGTAAAGTTACATAGACTGGTTGTGTAAATAAAGGACTAGAGTTTTGACTATCGGGTTTATGAAACGTTGGAAGGATGAGGGAAGACTGTAGCTATAAGGAAATTGACAATGTCGCACTCACTAAGGAAACTCAATCACAAAAGCATAAGGTGAAGTCTCACGTTACTACTGTATTCCTTACCTTTGTGTCAATACTGTGAACATATCACGACCTAAGCGAGAGACGACTTTGGCTCGGGTCTATAACTGCACTGTAAATGTCCGATTCAATAAAATAAACCAATCGGAAATGGAAACATGGATTTTTAACATTTGATTCATATGTTCAGTATCAGTAGTATTACTCAAGCTTCTTTATCCGTCATTATATTGAAAGTAAAATGACCACTAAGGATGAAATTCCTCGACGTGAGTTTCCATGGAGACTTTGCGTTGCTTTAAACGTTTGACAAAAGTACTTCACCGGCTTGGTTCGACCTATCGATTCCCCATGTCCCTTGATATTAGCTTGTTCATGTTCACATCATTACTTTTTATGGAGCAGGGACAGTGGGAACGAGGTTTATGAAATGTTGAACGTAATCTGTGTGTTTGTGCCGTCATCTGGAACTGCAAGTCGTTCGCGGCTTGTTCTTCTCCACCGAGGTTGATCAAATTTGTAGGGTGATTTTGGGTTGGTCGATTCAGACAGAGATCATTAGGGCAGGGAAGAAATAGCGGTGAAGATGAAGATATCAGTATTAGTTACTGGTCGAAAGGCCCTGCTGACACGGACATGGAGAGCTGCCAATGACCGCTGCCAGAAAAAAGTGGCGATTCTTTTTAGGAATGGTGTTCGTGATGACAGGAAGCGATAATGCATATTACTTCCCCTTTTTATTCCTTATCTGGTTAATGCTCCAACGAGCAATTGGTGTTGAGCGGCTGTCCTTTTTTTTATCGGCGCAATGACCAATGTGTTAACAAACTGGCCAAATGAGCTGGGACGGAACGTGTGGGGCATCCCGAGCTAAAGAGAAGGAAGAGTCGTTATGGATCTTTGGAAAGGATGGCGACTCAAGTGAATGGGATTTCGGTTGCGTGCAGCTCGAAAATAGAACTTTGTTGTTTTCAAAGCATTGCCAACACTACATTGATGTACATTTTAACCGATACAATTATGGATCATGATTGGGATACAATCAAAACAATCTTTTGCTGCCTTGCACGAGCGTGCACGGAGTACCGCTACACCTGGTGGATTCTCATGCATTTCATTGACCGCTCGCTTGAGAAACTCATCATTGGCTTGAGTGAAAAGCACCTGAATGAAGGAGTTTAGTCACTAGCAGAAGCTGAATGCGAAGCGTTTCACTGATTTTGAAGCTTATGATTCCATTGGTAAATGTGTAGCAACCTCCCTTAACTCTGGGCTAAAAAATCTCTGCAGTGGTAAAATTCTTTGGTGAAGTTGAAAGGTAGTTGCTTACAGTAATCAGCTCCCTATGACTTGTGAAGACTGCCGTGTTTCGCTTTAAATGCAGAGCATGCTAATACTGTTTGAATGACAAAAATACTAAGAAAGAAGTTTTTCATTCTTACCAATGGGTTCAAGTGGATACTTCTTGATACACTGGAATCTCGAGATGATCAGATGCAAAAATTTCATTACTGTAATGGGCTCACTATGAAATCTTACCTATTGCATTACAAGATGACAAATCTAGAGACTTGAATTAGAGAGGAATTAGAGCGGAAGCCGAGTTAAATGGAGTCAGTTCGCGCATTGTTTATTGCAACTTGTATAAATGGATACATTTTTGGCGTTTTTGCATTGGATGCAGTCATTGTCATTTATAGTAATCACCGTGGATAGTGCAACACACCTTTGCAAAACTTATTCACGGTATTCAAAAATATTACGAAAGACGACTGGACTAGAACAAAAAGACGTACTTGCCAGAGCTCTCTTTGGTAAATGCTTTCTGATATTCCGGCAGCTTGAGGGTTTCTACCTTCGGAGGAGTCAGTCTGCGGTCGAGGTATAAACCCGATAGGAAATCAAACATCTCAAGAGTTTGGGACGTGGTGGCTGTAGATTTCCACCGAGTCATCCAAAAACCCCGTACATTGATGTCATTAAAAATCAAACTGGAAGTCGGTACTACAAGGGGTTGCTTGGACATACCCCCGTAAGTTACCATGGTTCTGCCGTTATCTGCAATAGACAAAGAGGAACAGACAATATTAAGATACGAGCTGGATTCTTTTATTAGTCTGAAGATATGTCAGCCGCTGCAGGTTAACTTACCTAACGCTTTTAGAAGACCGATGACCCCCTTGCCACCAACACAGTTAAAGGCCAACTGGCACTTGGGTAAGTCTTTAGCTTCTCGGAACTCTTCTTCAGTCATGACAATGCTCTGCTCACCCATGTCCTCTAACTCGCGACGTAGAGATTCAACATCAGGCCGATTTCGTATGATGGAAATGGTCCTCAAGCCTAGGACTGATGCCAGCTGTATAACAGATCTGCCAACGCCAGAATTCCCACCGTTCTGAACTACCGTTTCGTTAGGCTTGAGCTTTTCGAAGTCCATGAGCATTCGCAATGCAGTTGGTGGATTTACTGATAGAGTAGCTGCAGCTATTAGGTCGATGTTATTGTTAATCTATCGTCAAAGAATAATCAACATTTTAATTTACTTGCACCATGTAGACGCTGATCTGCACAGTTGAAACGACACTACTTTATGAGAGGAGAGAGGACGGTAGAAGGTCCACTTACTGGAATCAGATCCGCTGCATCCCTGCAAATGTATTCTTGCCAAGTTCCGTTAACCTCCTCGATTAATTGGTAAGACGAGATCACCCTCAACGAGTTTTTCTGACGAGGAAGAAATCACTAGTCCTACACCTTCGTTACCAGGTACTGCAGGGAAGTCCTTGGCACTTGGCTTGATGGGGTAAATACCCTGGATGACATTGACGTCTGCCGGGTTGACAGGGGCCGCCAGCATTTTCACAACTACCTGTAAGAAACGGTAGCAATTCAAATCGTTCAATTAAGTTTCAAGCTGAAAGACACCAGGTTTAGGGCTCATGCATCTGACCTGAATAAGAACTAATTCAAAACCCGGCTTACCTGACCAGGTCTAGGATCTAATTGATACTCCTCTAACTTCAAAACAGAACTTGGATCCCCGAATTCAGAAAACACTAACCGGTGGCCGCTATAATACCGTGTAAAAATTCGACTGGTTAAAGCCTGAGTGAAACTAGTTAACGTCCTCATTTTAACGTATTGTGGTCTGGTAAAAAATTTTTGCTTTATTGCAAAATGCAAACAAGTTTCGGTAGGTCCCCCTACTTCTGGACAAAACTTATCAAATCTCTACGCCTGTAACCGGTCACTTACACTTATTATGCACATTCTACTTTAATTTGATTCGCTCCTGAATTAACATCACGTAATCAAAACAATGATCAGGTGATCATGACCCTAGTACACATTATCAGCTGCGATGGTTGCAGAACTGATCACTGGATCACATCACAACAGACTGCCTCAACGGTATTTCCAGACATCCTTGACTTGCATCTTTACAGGATATTTTGTCTTTGGGGTGCTAATTTGTCATGTGTTACTCCAAGTTCTGCACGTTTTTGTGCTTGTATTGCGAACTTGGACTGAATTTGACATTGTCCCAACGCAATTTGAAGGGTAGTTAAAGGCCCTAATACCCTTCCTAAAGCTATTCGTACTTTTAGTTGCCTCAAGAATAGGAGATTATTTGCAGCCAAAATGAAAGCTTTAAGGATTTCCAATAAGGTAAATCTCTTTCAATAAATAAAAGTCTTGCTTCCTAAAGCATAGTAACTTAATACTAATTAATTACAATATTCAGGCAATAAATTCCGTACTATGTTACAGATCTGGAGAGTTAGCCGTCGGACTTTCTTTTCCGACTCTTCATCTGCAATTAAGACCGAAGTGGAAACGACTAGTCAAAGCTATAAGGTACGGCTGAACCTCAAATTGTTGATTTGAGAAACATTGGCATGAAACTTTCTAGTACGTCTCGTCGACGTTACACCTTTATTTGCTTAAAGGCTGAGAGACTAATTTCACGCTGTTTGCACTTTTGCATTTGATAGGAGAATCACGAATCCATGACAAAAGTCGTACAAGAGTTAAGGACTGTAGTATCAACGGTAATAGCTGGCGA
>VRMD01002141.1:0-14173 GCA_009872375.1 Sminthurides bifidus | reverse complement strand
TCACGTGCGTTGCGGGAAATTTCATCAGCAGAGTGAATATTCATTCTGCTCTCTATCTCTCTCTATATCTTTTGTCTCGAAAATAAAGTACCATGAGGGAAAGAAGCGAAGCTGCACAGCCTAATTTCGCCCAGTCTGACGTACTTGATCTACACAACAAAGGCTTGGATCGAGTGGAAGGGAAAATCGAGAACGACAGCTTGGCATATCACGTACGAGAGAAACTTATGGCTGCTTCCGGCTCCAGAGTCGCTGCATGTGATGTATGTGTGTGTTTCTCTTTCTCCAAGAGTTTCTCCGAACCAGGGCATTTCCAGTTCGTCGATGACAATGCGACAGAGTCTTGTGCAACATTGGCCCGGGGAGTCAACATTTCTCGTCTTCTATTTCTCTCAGTTACACTTGTGGTTCAAATTACTTTCTCTCATGGACAGGACAGAAGCATCGGGAAGAGCAGAGTGGATCCTAATCTACCGTAACTTGAGGAGATTCCAGATCAAAGTTTGCGATGGTACCCAGCCCTGCTTTGCTGCCTCCCATAAGCCGTGTTCTAAGTACAGAATCAAATCTACTTTTGCAATAACTGCATGAAAATAGAGAGACAGATATTTATTAGTGGAATGATTTCTCCATCGACTCACATCATAAGCAACGGCTCTAGATGACAGATTCCCTGTTTCTCGGTCATTCTTCGTCTTTCTTGTTCCTTGTCGTCCCCCGTGTCGGTTGTCAATCCGCGAACGGACTATCGTGTTCTTGAGCTCTTAACAAAAATAACGGGGACCAATGGAACTTTTTGCCCAGTCATCATTTTCTCTTGTTTACAAATCTTGTCGACAAATGTACTTCACTCCGTGTCTATCTTCATTTGCTTGGATGGCGGTTGCGAGAATCGTTAATCTCAACAGCATATGGTGACACATAGCAAGTTAAGGTTTGCAGATGGGATGAGCCTCTTACGTGATGAAGCTGCTGATTCTGAATGTAAAAATGTAAAAGCATTGGAGGCAATTGTATTGCTTTGTCTCTTCAAAGAGTATACTAGCAGAGTTCAAGTAATAATTCACCACTTACATTCTAAGTCATTCATAAATAGTTGCATTCCTTACATACATGTCGTGGTGTGCCTGAAGTTAGAGTTTTCACATATCAGCTAAAACGAACAAGGACGTTTTGATTTTGTTTTTAATTTACTTTAGAAAGCCCTTCACTGGAGTCAAAGGTTGTTACCAGCAATCCAAGTAGAACCTCGTAATTTTCCTGGCAATGCATTAGGATAACATCAGCACTAACTAATGCTGACGCAAAGCCTTTCATAACTCATTGCCGTTACTGCAATATTTAAGTACTAGGGAAAGGCGAAAGACCTGGAGTTTCCAAGGCTAAACTTGATCTAGTAGGGAGAGTAACAGCATCCCATTTTCCTATTGAGGGATTACGAATTCTGTTTGATGCTCACGACATGTGGGAAATCAAAAGGGACGACGTTTTTTCTCCTCTTGATCATAACTAATACTCACAGTAAGATATGACAGTGAATAAGAAAGAAAGAGGCGAGACTGGATGATAAGAATCGAGGCTCTTTCAGCTCAGCATTCAGCATATGCTTTTCAAGTAGAGGAATGCAAAGAGTCAGTTATGTGCACCACAAAACTCGGCGAAGCTGGTTCAACATTCCGAAAAAGAACTGTGAAGAGAGAAGTGAAGGAAGAAAGCTAGTATGATCTAAAAAAATAAAAAAAGTCAATAGTAATAGGAAATATCTCGATGGCTAAGCGAGCGAAAGATGGCAGAGGACAAAGGAAATAAATAGGATTAAGTCAGAGCCGGAGGAATACAGCCGTTGTGTGGATGCTTGGAAACAGATGCAAAAAATTGAGTGGATATTCATTTATTTTTATGTCAATGTTGCGAAAAATCCTAGTCATGATTCCTCTTGACAGAAAACAGGGAAAGGAATGGAGAGGAATACAGGGGGACCGAGGTTCGGAGCCATCGAAGGCCATGTTTTGGAGAGGGAATGGGAAGGAAAAAGCCAGACGTAGTTTTTGCCCGACTAAATCAAGGCTTTGCTGTTTCATCTCTTGTAAAATTGGACGGGAGACACGAAAGTGCCGTCACACATTTCTTTTCCCAGTCCTTACACAGATTCAACTGTAATTTCATCGACAATAACCATGAGAGGGGAGGAAAGCGAAAAATGAAATGGCATGGCAGGAATACCTGCTGTACCTTGCTTATTTCCGAGAGGAGAAATAAACGCGTGTGGCGAGAGAGAGAGAGCACAAGTTACAACCCCGTAGCAGGAGCAAATGGCAGCTCAAGTCCAGAGAGCTGGTTCGGGGGATTTTACAAACAACTGTACACGTTTCACTTCCGGTGAAAGCAAGACTGAGCAATCCTTTGTGAGATTAAGGCTCTCAACATTTATGAAGAGGGAAACAACTTGCAATTTCACACGGAACGAAATTGAGAAACGCAATCTAGATACTTATGATGCAATTTTGCTTTTCGTGTCAGTGTGATTTAGGCTCCGTTGATTCTTTTCTTGTATTGCGGACCTCTCTCTCCTTTCAGGTTTGTACATTAGGACGACTCGGTGGAGAAATCTTATTAACTTTCACTCTCAGTGAACAATTTCTGGCAAATATGTTTTTCCTCACTATTTCCGCCCGCCGTTCCTGCTGCTGGCATTTAATATTTATTTTTACTGCTCCTGTAGCAGTTTGGCATTTCTGTAAGAAATGATGCACAAAGCTCCCGTAATATCTGGACTTAAACACAGACTAATTCTAGATAGCTTGTCATGAGAGGCAGCGCAATAGGTAACGTGAGAGACCGGAAATGGAAGATAATTTACAGTAGTTTGGCGAAAAGGTCAAATTTCAACCATTGCGAAACGAGGGACGGAAGGAAGGAGCAAATGTTTCCACTTTCCATCTGATAACTCAACAAAGCGAAGCGCTGGCACCCCGAGCAAGCTGGATTATCTGAGGGCAAACAATGGCTTCTCGGCCGGAATTGATACATGATATAAAAGCATCTTTGGAAATAAGAATCCTCTCCTTTAACAATATCAGCTGGCTTGGAAATAACAAGATCACGCCTGAAAGGCAAGGCAATTTCAGACGAATGGAATAGAAGCCGGGATAAATTATAATGGGGAGGAGCCGCATAAATGCGCCACACAAAGGCACATATAGCGAGCCAAAAGTCTTCGGGTCACATGTTTCATCTGCAGAAATCCTTGCCGGATTGCACGCAAAGCCCGTATATCAACGGCCCAAAGTCGCATTCCTTACAGTTCTTGCCCTTTGTTCAACTGGGTCATTATGGTTTCATAAGTGGATTCACTGTTCTATTTTCCTGGTCCCTTTGTGCTTAAATTGGCCTGTAAAAGGTTGAAAAAGGTTGGAAGAAACCGCAAGGTACATTTTACGCAGTCGGTATTTTCCTCTGTGGTCCTGGGGGGGGGGGGAGTTGAAATCGTGCCTTGAATTTTGATGTTGAGGAACAAAATTAGACGCTGTGGTAACGTCTTTACGTGTCTACTGTTTAAACTGAAGTTGGGCTAACGATGGTGATTTTTTATCGGAAAAATGGTCATGTGGAACATCTTGAATGACGACTAGGTAAGCACTTGTTGCTATTGAAGCTACCATGAATGTGGGTCAACTTATGTAAACCATGGTGATTACGAAATAGCCTCGTGATGAAGGAGCAGAAAAGCTGGAGCCTATTTTCACTATTTTGGCTTCCGTTGCGGTTCTTGCGTCCATTTATTCGGTATTTGGCTTCTAGCGATTTGATCTTCGGTTAGCCGACGTGAGCACACACGATGTGAGGATAGAAATATCGATGATCGAAACACATGCAAGTTTTGCGATTCAAAAAAACGTCCTGTTTTTACTCACTTCAACTCAAAGAATTATCCGCTGAAAGTGTGCCTAGCGAAATTGATAATTCACCAAAATATGCTGACTAAACGTAAAAATTAGGGCAGAACTACGGACCAAAGTCTCGACAAGTTCTCTCCAATTGCAACTTTGCTAATGGTCTATTAGATAGATGATAGGTTGATTTCTTATGATTTTCTAAAAGCAACTTACTCATTGAATCAAGTAAGCGTGAAAAAACTTTCGGCACAAGTTGAAAAAATTATCGCATGCCAATTAGTGGCCTTACATTGCTCCTGAAGGCTGCCGGAGTATTGATGTTGCCCGGCTCCAGGTAAAGATTGACTACGTAGTTCCGATTACGGCTTGAGTCTCTGAAATATCCCACTCCTAATCTTGTGCTCCTGATCCATACCATTTGAGTGAAATGACCTGTCGCGAATGAAAATCCGGGATTATTGAAATTATAATCAAAAACCTCTCGATAGAAGTCTTCGGTGGCAGCCATAATGCAAGCTGATTGCAGATCCCATGTTGGTGAAAGTAAGCCAAAGGTTTTCTCCAGCACGGCCCCTGATTTCAAACATCACTGCTATAGTTACGATTTGTGATATCCTTCCGATGCAAATGATGAAATTATCAATGAACTTACTTAACAGGACAAGTGTGATCGATGGTGCCAATCATGGCGTAATATTGTGCACATTGCTGCGCTCTTTGATTCAACTGTCAAATTAGAATTGAAATAAGCTGTTTTTGAAGACAAGTTTTATTTCAGCAAAGGACTGTAGAAAATACTTACATCAGCATCCAACTCCATCGGAGGGGTGTTCTGGTGCATTGCTCGTAGCATATTGTGGAGCATCAAACTAACGATCTCATAATCCGCAAAGCCTAAAACCGAAAACCATGTCTTTAAAAAAAACCTCCATCGTTAGATTGGGCACTGGTATCTTACTATGTGATACCCCTGATAAGTTTGTATCAAAACTTTTGCACCCGATTCTAAAATAGACGAAGGTGGGTCACATTCCTTATTCTCACCTTACCTCCTTGACCCTGGACGGAATGAGAGGCAAGACAAGCTAGGAAAAATACGAGGATCTTCATAATGAAAAGTCTTGGTTGCCACGGAGGATATGCACTAAACTCCTCCAATTAGCAACTTCACGATGTTTTTTTTGTCTGTTTGTCTCGTATACACAAAGGCAAATTGACACAACTATCATGTGGCAGACGATTACTGCCAATTCCGTTATGCAGTAATGACCAAAAATATAATGGAAGACAATTAGGCTACGAAAGCCAGTTAACGCTGAAGGTGGTACTGCGAGACATAAAATATTCTTACGCTGTTTTTGTTATCAATTATCAGCAATACTTAATTGTAACAGCATAGCATTCATTTTATGGCTTTGTTACTTAAGGCTATGCTAAAACCACGCGATTTCAGTGCTTTGTTTTTGAGCAATGAAATAACATGCAATTCAACAACAAATCCAATTCAACTTGTGGTACGGCATAAGATGAATATGGAGCACAGCTCGATTATTCGTCAGAATTCTGCAGTTAAGTAAAGATTCGGTTGGCAAGGTAAGCAATGACGCTTCGGTTACGAACCTTATTTGCCTGGATTATGGGTTTAATAATGCAATCGAGTGTGAAATTTCAGGTTCTTTGAACTGGAATTTGCATTTAAAATTAAGATTTTCCAAAGCAACTCTTTTTTAGAAGAATTATTTGTGTGAGGTATGGAATCGTCCATCGTGATCTTCTGTCGTATGCAAATCCTTCCATTCATTTGCAGTGCTTCTCATCAGTTTAGGCCGATGACCAGATGGTTTGGTTAAAAAATCGTTTTCATACATGAACTACAAAAACTAAGCGTAAACTTACGTCCTAAACTGAAGTAGAAATCAGAATTTCATTTAATTGAGCTTGTGAAGGTTTGATTCATTGCATCAATGTCCGACATGGCAAATTGAGAGACATATGGATTTCTTACATAATCAAGTCGGAAATCGAGTACATTTTTTCAATTTTAATTTTCCACGCTATTTTTGTCGGTAATTGTTCTTTCAAGCAAAGTAAAGAGCAGAACAGGCGATGAAACTCGAAATCGTCTTATGTAGCTAAAATGTTTTTGCAGTAGCTTACGTGTCAATTCCGGCAAATCAGCCAGAAGTAACTCGCATTTACAATTTAATTTTTGAAAATTCCTTTGCAATCTTTACTGGATATTTCCAAAAATATAAGGTTTACCTGGAACAAGAAGCTTCTTGCAGGTATGCTACAGTTGTATTTATGAATACAACTGAATGTTTATGTATGAACATGTATTTAACGTATTTAAATGCATGGCATGGATGGAAAAAGAAGTTCATTAATTTTCTTTAATGTTATAAAAGCGAAAGTTAGCTTCCCGTTTATTTCTCCCCCACTCAAGGCTTCTTTCCCTTTCAATCCATGAGGATTGACACGGATGCTCTTGTATTACACAAGAACTCATCAACTCTCTCAATGGTGAAAGTATACAATAAAGGGCATGCATTTTCTGTAGGCTATATTGTGATGGATTCCATTGCCCCATATGACCTTATATGAGCTTATGACCTTATAAAATGGAACTGCGATCATACATGTGCTAGGGTCGTACTAAAATACTTTTAGCTGTGGTCATAAGCAATTAACCGATTTCCTAGAAATTTTCTATCCGCATTGCGTTTAATTTCGGTGCAATAGGTAGGGTTTCCTTTTAATTTTGCCAGACAGGAACTATGTACTCAATGGTCAATGATAGCGCTTATATCCTTGCAGCTTCACTGAACTCGAGTTTTTTGTGCCATAGCCATTGGAACTGTGGGCCGGAGACTTGGAATTGTAAATATGGATAAATGATGAACTGTCTTTCTTCCTACGTCATTCCTAAGTACGTCCTTGCGTGACCGAAATAGCGATTCAAAAGAGTTTGAATCCATACTACTTTCATCCTTGTTTAGAAACTTACTGCAGCCACAATCCATGTACAAAAACGCATAAAAAGACCAACAGAATCTCTCAAAGGATTCACTTAGAACATGTCTCTTGGGATTCCTGCTCCTACCTGCTTTCACTACTTACCCCGCCGGGAAAGCATTCAGTAGAGCAGACCATAAGTACCAGAAAGAATGGCATGGAGCTTTATCCTTTCACGCATTTGGGTCAAAAAAGCTCAATGCAAGGATTTTCAACTGTATCAGCATGCCATACTTGTCTCTCACTCTCGTCATGTATGCTCATCCTCATCGCTCCACACGCTCCGGACATGCTAAAATTGGGATGGGACGACTGAAGTTTCTTTTCGTAGAATTTTT
The DNA here is from genome assembly GCA_009872375.1 of Sminthurides bifidus. NCBI lineage: Eukaryota > Metazoa > Arthropoda > Collembola > Symphypleona > Sminthurididae > Sminthurides > Sminthurides bifidus. Next base: position 6,924 of record VRMD01002141.1, on the reverse strand, counting down.
CAAATGTACCAAGGACTCCAAATTGATTTAGGGAAAGACAAACATAGTAAAAAATTCATTTCGATTCACCTCATACAACCTCATCCTTGCAACGGGGTTTTGGTCTAATTCTATGGTGATTTTGGGTTACGTTGTAAATCAAAACGTTGACTGCGAGAACATAGAGTCGGGGTGAAACATTTGCGTCATTGTCGCTTATGTTAGAGTGGAAAGTTCGCAAACTATGAACTTTTGCGGTTTACCATTTTGACAGTATCTTATAAGATGCCGAGGACATGCTCGCTCTATTTAAGACTGTGCTTTTGTACTTCTAATTTTTACAAACAACAGATTTGTCACATAATCCCGTGAGCGTACCCTTTTTCTATCTGAATTACCTATAACCTGATTTTGAAGATGTTGTGGATTATCGCGTGAAAAACAAAATCGCCACTGCTCTTTAACATTGGATTCTCTCTTTCCATCAGTTTTTTACAGCATGACAGAAGTACATTAGTTCAGTTACAGCAGCACTGATGATTTTTTCTCGCTGAATTTACGTGTCCAGGGATTAACTATAAGGCTATGCTTGTTTTCCGTAGGAGCCTTTATATCATCTCCCATTTTGAGAAGGACATACTGCCGATTTTGTGAATTCCTCAATGTGAAAATATATGGCCGCCGGCCGCGACTGCTAAAATCAGCGTTGATCATAGCCCAAATTACCGCTTCAAAAAGCCCTCACAGTTTTGCAATGCACTGCACTGTAGCCAAATTATCGATTTAACGATGATATCGATTTCATAAAGAATTTCTAAAATGTGGATACATTCCTCGGGTTTCAAGCGAAGCAATTTCGCACATGCTTAAGCAATATTTTCAATTTTTGGTTCTGACTCTGTCGTTGTCATACAAAATTGGATGACAATTTCAGAATTTGCGATACTGTTAGTTTACAACTGTTAGGATCCTGATGAGAATTCAAGGCATATTCTCAAATTTTTTGTTGGCTCCAGTTTCTATTGCACTGTTTCTCTAGTCTTGCTAACGCAAGTCATTTTCAGACGTTTTTTCAAGCACGAAGGAATCCACGTCCACACATGTACACTCGTCAGTCTAGTATAAGCCATGACAAAATCGCACTGCGGCGACAAGCATTTGCTCCAAAATCATGACTTGATTCAAAGAGCCAACGGCAGGATCTTTTTACGAGTATGTCAAAAATTGTGCCCTCGGAGGCGTAGTTACTTTGTTAGTTCAGAGCTTTCGCAAAACATTTTCGAAAATCCAGTTCTGAATACAAGACTTCGAGCACATAATTAGGATATTCATCGTTAAGTTGTTCCAATCTTTACAGGGAATTCCAGTAAAATATCCAGAAAAAATCGAGTGTCTTTCACCTTGTGCATCTTCAGCGCTTTGAATGTGGTCGAGCTTTCTCTGTCGCCAGTTGTATCATATCGCACCTAAATTCTTGTTTTCTTGCCGAAAGGTCTGTGTTAGAATCTCCATGGCGCAAGCAGATTCTGATGACAATGCCTCACGGTCTACTTGTATTGAAGGCCAAATAAATCAACTCAGACGTGCATACATTCTTGGAAAGAAGCTTTACCGGGAAAGGCATCCTCACCACCACTGTTCGCTACCACCATGACGACAGCCAATTAAGCGCTGCGGTTCGCGGCCCCGTAGTAGGTCCAAGGTAATATAAAAGCAACTGTGGGATATGAACAGCAAGGGGCTTTGGTGTAGTCGAAACCGAAGCCGCAAACTTAATTCAATAAATATCACCCCGGACCTAAAACGTAAGAACTCGGCGAGTCTCCTTGAAAGTCTTACCGGTCTGCAGTGCAGAAAGCACAGTGATTGTATTCTTCTGAACCATCGTGATTCCAAAAATGAAAGCTTTATTTTTGCCCAACCTGCCCTAACTGGCTTTTCGAGCCGATTCAATTCATCTGAAATGCACAAATATGCTCTAAAAACAATTTCAAGGCTCCCTCTTCATTTATTACCATGGCAAGACTTTCAATGTGCAGAAAGCACAGTGATTGTATTCTTCTGAACCATCGTGATTCCAAAAATGAAAGCTCTATTTTTGCCCAACCTGCCCTAACTGGCTTTTCGAGCCGATTCAATTCATCTGAAATGCACAAATATGCTCTAAAAACAATTTCAAGGCTCCCTCTTCATTTATTACCATGGCCAGACTTTCAAGACCTTTACTCCCTTTGTCCTAAACAACTCTTAGTCCCATGGATGACAGAAGGCTTGATGGCCTCTCGGACCTGCTTACCGCTTTTTTAGACGTGGAGCGTTCTGAAATCTGAACTCAGTTCATTACGTGAATTATACGTTCAAAATTCTAGAAAAATGAAAACGGATCGCGTTAAGATTGCACCGTGGGTGGAAAAAGAGAGGAAATAGAGTGGGAGGATTAACTTGTGTTGGAAAATTCGCTGCCGATCCGGTTCCAATCCACTGAATGGCTGAACGAGCTGTCAGTTCAGGTGTCAGGGTAAAACGTGTGCCAAAGTACACCTTTTAGACCTGAAAGCAAGACTCGAGATTGCTTTTCGTTTCTTAGCGAACCAGCAAACTAGACTTTCAGGATTTCGGCTAGCAGAATTGAATTGAGTTTTCTCTTCAGCCCGAACCATGACGGCGGTTATTACGGGAACGATGGCGAGAAAAGCAAGCTGGACCATGACTAAATTGCGAGCGAAGATTTGTGGGAAAAGAAGTAATAGAGAGACTTGAAAACAAATTCGGCGAGAAGAAGTAAACACTACGTGGATGTGGAGAATGTAGGCCAGAACTCCGGGAAGGTAATAAAGGCGAGGAAAAGTTTCTCTTTGTTTTTACTGGCAAATTCTCCAACTGTCTTTCCCTCTCCTGACGTAGAGAGAATAGATGAGGTGAGAATTTTCGACAGTTAACTCCAATCGGTGCTTGCTGACGTGAATGAACCACAAGCGGAACAGCGAAGGCGTCAGCTTGATGGGAGAGAGAAGCCAAGAGGTGTTTCTGGTAAAGAAAGCAATCGAGCGGATGAAAAATGTGCGAAATTTAGAAAGTGAAAGCATGAAAATTTGATAGTATTGAGCTGAAATCTCATGCCAATCTTGGAGCTGGTTCCAAGTTGGAAACTACGATTCTGCAAAGGTCACACGGTCGGATCTCGCTCAATCTTCTCATCTGATATTTTACTCTTCATTCAGCTCATGTTTAGTCATGCTTGACGAGTGGGCGAACTGGGAGGAAGGAGTCGGAAAGAGTGCAACTCATTTTGTTCTCTTTAACCTTTATGAGATGAAATAAAAAGAGCTGTTTAAATTTCAATGGCTGGGAAACAGAAAATTGCGCCGTCGTTAGCGTACGTTTCGATAGCCGTATCTACGAGTAAAAGTGAGCTCGTGATTGGTGGACAACGGGAAGAGAGAACTTTTGGCTTATCTTGCCGACAAAGTACGCTGAATCATAATATGCTCTCTCTTGCAATTTCTCCGTTACTTCAAAAATACCTTTGTATTCAAGTAGCAAATCAAGTTACAGCTGTTAGCGACACAAACAGAGTACACTTGGAAGGAGTAAAGAGCCCATTAGGCATACAAACTGTGTCGGCTACTTTCTAACGTTAGAGATGATATTCGCCATCCTCATAATATGTACCTGATCCCCGTTTTAGTGAAATGGCTGCGATGAGGTAAATCAAAAACAGCAAGTACCTCCTACTCGTTTTTTTTTCTTGAAAATCCAAATTAAGTATTCCTTTTTTATGCCAGCTTCGCACTGTACTCCGGAGGGAACAAACATACTACAACAAGTACCCATTTACATTTTAAAGAATCATGAGGATTAGTCCAAACTGTGATCTATGACTCTAACACGGAGTTCAAAAGCAAGTGAAAGTGCATAAACACCTGCAATGTAAATAACTTTGTCCTGAATATTTTATTATTCTTTAAGTTTGAATATTCTTTGAAGGACTGCAAACATATTTGCATCATTGCGAAACTTACTTTCACTTTCCCAAAGACTCCGGGACTAAAGGGATTTGAAAAAGGATTTGAAGAATAAGCATACATGTGATGTAGGTCAATTTGCGCAAATATAGGCTTTTTTAGAAAATTTAAAAAGTTCTAGTGAATTTTATGTACTAATTTACCTAATTTTTTCGGCATAGGGAAAAAATTTTGCATGTTCTCGTGAGTTAGAGCTCCGAAATCTTTTACTCATTGCCTATAGTGAGTTTCGCTTTTCTCGTTCTCAGCAACGTACTAATGCATTGTTTCTTTCCCTTTGCATAGCTAAAACAACAGGTTACTTATAAACGATTCGTCATTCATTCATTTGCCTCATCGAGATGATTATCCGAGTTGCCTGATCTGAAAGTCGCATCGCAGATGTTGCTGCATCATCTTTCGAAGACATTTAATGGGAGGAAGCTGAGGCGCTTCGGAGTCGTTAAATAAACCTCAATAAAGTGCATTACACTCCTACATCATTAGCTTAAAAGTCACACACAGCATGCTATTTCATTGCCTGAAAGTCAGACACAGCATGCCATTTGAAAGCTTACTAAACGAAGCTTTGATGGAAATGATTAGAAGCATCTTAGCAAACAAGAATTAAGGGAGCACTGTACTACATCAAATGCAATAACTTGTTTTAACTACTTTTTAAATATGAATGTTCTCTCATTCTCATGCAGCTTTGGCCTATGTATTTTTATGAGCCACTAAGTTAATTACAAGTTGCAAATGCTTCCAACCTCAGTTTTGCCGATATTTAATTAGAATTGTATACACACATGCTTTTAGCGTAAGATAAATCATTGTTACGTCTTCATAGCTGAATACATGAACATTCAGGCCTTACCTCATGAAGGGAAATGATTGCCCGTTATGTACATGGCGGCTGAACAGCTGGAATCAACGGGCAAAATTAATAGGATTCAGTCCAGAAAACCACTTCATGTACCAAGTGATGCCTGTACCACCCAAAGTGTAACCTATGAAGGCAGTAATTAAAAACGATGCTGTTTTCAAGAGCTAAGGGCCTTCTCGTAGTTAGTACAGTATCTCTTTTGTTACTCAAAACTCAGCGGGCCTCGAACAGCAAGTTCCTCAGGTGTTATCGCTTTATTTTACTACAGGGTTTTTATGACGTTCTAAAAATGCCGACAGATCACCCAGTGTTTCATCTAACAACACCGTACAGAGCGGCTTATTTGCTGTAATAAAATGCGAAAGATTCACTACTTGCTGTAATTTGCAAGGAAACTTCATCCGAGCATGTACATTTACGTTGGTGGGTGGGATTGCACAAGCGGTGTAATGAAGGCAGTAATTAAAAACGATGCTGTTTTCAAGAGCTAAGAGCCTTCTCGTAGTTAGTACAGTATCTCTTTTGTTACTCAAAACTCAGCGGGCCTCGAACAGCAAGTTTCTTAGGTGTTTTCGCTTGATTTTACTACCGGGTTTTTATGACGTTCCAAAAATGCCGACAGATCACCCAGTGTACCAACTACTGGTAACAACACCGTACAGAGCGGCTTATTTGCTGTAATAAAATGCGAAAGATTCACTACTTGCTGTAATTTGCAAGGAAACTTCATCCGAGCATGTACATTTGCGTTGGTGGGTGGGATTGCACAAGCGGTGTAAGAAAATTACTCAAGGAGCTAAACAAAGTAACCTGCGGCATCTATTCTCATTATGGTACTTTTCCGAAACTCTTCCTCGATGTTGTGGTTTAGGAGACGTTAAATAATCTTATTGCTTTCTCGGTGAAAGTTTTTAGCACGATGGAAAGAGGCACACTGGAATTACTTCCGCCTCCAGATCTTCGCCACATCCCAACTGTGAAGTTGTTCTTGAGAAAAAGCTTCGTCTCACTTGGTCTTATTACTCAACATGCCTTTTACGACATGACCACAACCTGCTCGGTCAAGGGAGAAAGTTTCCCTGAGCATTCAACTGCATAGACAGGTCGGAAACTTCCTCCTGCCTTTGCAAGGGCCTGGAGAATGAGAAAATTATGCTGCCTTAATAGCCTGCAACTACACAGTAGGAAAAAGTTAAGTGAAACTGCTGGTTCAGATTGTCCAGCAGATGCAAGCTCCATTTCCGCAAACCTTTCAAAGATACAGGGGTGAGAAATTGGACGGGGAAAGTTGGCCTGGCAAAATGTATTTTCATTTTTCGTGGCTGGAAAGCACAAATCAAATTCCCTTTTTGCGATCAAGTCAGCTAAAAGAACATTTTTTATCGCCGCATATAATTTGAAATTGCTGAGTTGAGAGCTTCAGCTGGTGGGTTTACCTCAGTATCACCGTATAAGAGTTAGCACCTAACTAGTTGCCGACGTGTTCGCCTACCAAGAACGCTCACAATCTGAGCATCCCAGAGTAAGAGGAGAGAGGATGAACAAGTTCTCAAAGTGCAGGTGTTTCAAGGCTCTCCTTTCTCAGGAAGAGGAAGGCTGTGCAAAAACAATTCCCAAAAGTTAAACATCTCAATATGGAAATTACTTCCAAATCTGTCTGTCTCAACCCCTGGGAAAAGTGCAGCCATTAGTGCAAATGGGAAGTACAAATCAGCAATCAACAAAAGCCAAACATGGAAGCATAATAGGCTGCCGGAATAGCGAACTCGATTTAGCACAAACTGACTTGATTCACATCACTTGCCAATCTTGCAGACAAATGCGCATGTAATCTCGTAATTAGTTTTAAGGCAAGAAATGGTTTCTTTGAATAACTTCCCATAGTTTATCCAGGAGCCATCTTGGCTAGTGAATGTAAAAATTTATGAGAATGGTTTTTCATCCAAGAAAGCTTCAGCGTATCTTCAAAAACTTGATGAACGGGTGAAGAGATGCCATGGCACGGTATGGACAGCAATGATGACAACACGAATCAGCGAAATCATAGCGCTGGTC
>VRMD01002140.1:0-14177 GCA_009872375.1 Sminthurides bifidus | reverse complement strand
GGTACACAGAGCAAGTTATTTCCTTTATCGGAAGAGCCTCGGAGGAAAACATTTTTACCTCCCATCAAAAGCTCCTAATGCCTGTAAGAGAAAAGGAGATAGAGCTTACGACCATGGGATGAAGTAGGCTGACCGGGAAAGTAAAGCACCGGTATTTTCTCAAACAATTAATCCGGAACGCAAAGAAAGTCCTGCTCAAGCCGCCACCGAAAACACTGGCCAAGAAAATGGAGGAAACACAAATAAAAGGAGCTTGAACAAGGATGCGATAAAATTTTTCCCCTCATGCAAACGCCGGACATGAGAAATTCTAAAACATTAGGTTTTTGCCCTCTCTTAACTGTGTTTTAAGTGCCGAGCAGCAGACCAGCTAGCAGTAGTGGAACCAGACAGAGAGATGAAGACGTGTCCGCACCAACGTCAGGTGAAAGTTTATCTTTCACTAGCCAAAGGGAATTAACTCCTTGTCCAGAGCAAACGTGCTCTGATAGATTTTGTTCCTGCCACTGAAAAGCAATCTAAGTCACCTCCAGGCAGATAAAAGAGCACGTCAAGCTAATTTACTACAATTCGCGCATTTCAATTCGCGGTCAAGTTTTTGAAGATGAGATGAAACTAGACAGATGGGAAAAGACTAGCAGTAATTGAAAACTCTTTGGCTAGTGCTAAAGCCATCGGTCTAAAAGATCCACTTTACTCGGACAAGTGTGCAAATACCGCATTACTTTTACTACGTCCATCCAGTTCCTGTAGTGGAGGAAAATGAACCACGGCCATTGCCTACTACTACTGCGTCTACTTTAAGTAGTTATAAAAATAAATCTTCCCTTCGCGTGCGTCTTTACAAACCACTACGAGACCCATTCGCACAAAATACTGTCCAGTAAAATTGCCGTAACTAACAGTAAGGAATGATACGGTTTCATACTGAGCTAACACTGCCTAACTCGCCGTACCTTTCCAGGGGAAATAACACGAATCGCCGGAAAGTTTCGCCAACTCATTATAATATTTCACCCAGTAAAAAAACTTTCTCCGAAAAGTAAGCTGAGATCCGAAAGTTTGCGACGCTTTGTTAATTTTCTGTTTAATTATGTGTGAACCCAGCTGAACATGGATTCCTAAAGAATGCACTTTTTCTGCCGCTACGAAGCAATTCAAAAGTACTTTGCTTCTGAATTTTGCCCAAGTTTCACATTGAGGCCACCACCATTCAAAAATCCTGGCCAAATTGACTCCGAAAGGTTCTGGAATCCGAAGCATCCTTTCTTCTCTCTTGTGACATGCCGATCCCCGACCCTCAATCTGTCCACTTGGACATACCTCAAGCTGCTGGTTTGGAAAAGTTTTCCAGTTTTCGAAAAAGCCTGTGGGAACGCAGTTATTTATGTCTTTGTGAAAGAAGTTCATGTGAACCAAGTTGATGCTTTTGAGGAAATATCCCCCCAATTCCACTACTTCCTGTGTTAAAATCCGTCCAAGTTGCAAACACTTTGGTCCGCTCTCTCCTCGCTTTGTGTTATTCCTCGGATGAATTCGGAAGGCATATGACCACTGAATTACGGAAACATTTTCAGCTTGTTCACCCAGCACGAACTTGGCATGAACCTGGAAAGAATTTTCTCTGTGAATAAACGAACTCTCAGTGTTGCTGCTCTTGTGGGATGAAACCCGCTTTGTAAAGCATAGACTCGTTCATGAGTTTTTGTGGCGACGAAATAATTTTAAAAGGTGTGTACTCCTCGTTACGCCCTTGTTGACAAGTTTCCTGTGAAAGTTTCCCCTCTGACGCAAAATGAATATAAAACATGGGACAAAGTCGGCACAAAAACGTACCAATGGAGGCGTTCAAATGCCAGTCCTCTGTCATTTATCCAATGTTGTTACAAGTTTCGGCGAAAGTATTTATGCCACTTTGGAAAATTCTTTCCATGTTCGGAATGAAATGATTGAGGCATTCCTATCTCGCCTTCCTCTGTTGCTTTGGGCAACAGAGTTGCGTAAATAATTACACTCGGTTGTACAAAAGACTCGTGTACTTTGATAAGGCCTCGTAAAAAAGGCGAGGGAAATAGAATTGCTTTCACTAGAGAAAGCTAGTTGTGCTTCGCTCCAAGGAAACATGCCGCAATGTTTGAAGCTCCTCCTCCTCCCTCCTCTGTGTACTTTGATAAGACCTCGTAAAAAAGGCGAGGGAAATAGAATTGCTTTCACTAGAGAAAGCTAGTTGTGCTTCGCTCCAAGGAAACATGCCGCAATGTTTGAAGCTCCTCCTCCTCCCTCCTCCCAACTTCTTCCCTCACGTTCCAGATGAGAAAATGAGACAAACTGCTTCTATTACATCTGCAGAAGTAAAGTGCATCAAAGTAAATCTTGCTTTCTGGAAAATCTACCTGATGGAACTAGCAATAGAAGAGATGGTGAAAGCAGGATATAAAGTAATGGTAGCGGAAAAAGTCGTCCAGGAGGCAAAGATAAATTACTTTATCTTCTTACAAGATACATGGGTTGATTACAAGTCTGCGGAAAAAAATTCAGGAGGAATGAACCGACGTCACGTAGAAGATGGAACAGACCACTTTATCTTCTGTTTGGCAAACATCAAGTAGGCATTGGCTCCTTACTATAGCAAAGCATCAGGTAGCAGAAAGAGTTCTTTGATCCTTTGTGAAGACCGAGAGCATCTCTTTCCGTTATGGGTAAATGGTATACAAATTATTGTGCGCCGTTCCTTCTTTTTGTGCCTCATGCAGATAACGAAATGAATAAATTTTTTAGAAGGGATTACTTAACATTAGGTTTCTGGGTAGGAGGGGGAGTTGGAAACGTAATGCAGGTCTTTGATTTCGTACGGTGAATTTTTCAACGTTCGTGTGAAAAATCCAGTACACGTCTTTCGACTAATGGCTCATGTTGAGGAAAGGAAGAATGGTGAAAAGTGAAAAGTACGTTTCAACTGTTTCGTATTTCCCACGAATGCCAGTCGTGAGCTATTTGGATTTCGATACCAGCACTGTAAATCAGGAATGCATGGAGTCGTGATACACAAGTCGGAACGGATTTGATTTCGCTCCATGGGAATCTCGTACATAGTATTCGACATTCCTTCATCCAGTCCATTCCTCAGCTGCAGGGCTGGGAGCTGAAGGTGTTTGGAGAAAGTCCCATGGATGAAAATAACGGTCCATAAACTTAAACCGGTGAATCGGTAGCCTGCAGGGAGGATGGGAGAGGTTAACATGGATGCAAAATTTCATGAAGGCTCACGCTGGGGATCCAGTGACAAGGGGATGGAAGGAAATATTAATTGCATTCGTGCCGAAGGTTCGAGATAGGAAATGGAAGAAGAGTTGGTGGAAATAGATGGAAATGATCCGGAAGATTTTGCAATTCAGCGGAGATTTTCCAGCACCGAGGCGGATTATCGACGCCCGTGGCGAGGAAATCCGTTGGATATTATGCCAGAGGATTTGATAAATTGGAAGGACTGAAAGAGAGTTAGTTGTGTCTCCATTGGAGAGGTTGGAAGTCATTTCGTTGCAAAGGCGAAAATTGAATAAAATTATAGATTTGACAGCCAGTCCTACATTTTATCGGAGAACAATGAAAGATATTGCACATTCTCTCTCGATCGTTAATAATAATGCCAGGGACTTCATCCTGGCACTGGTAATCCCCATTCGAGATGTTCGAAATTGACTCTCGAAAACTACATTAAATGGATATGCTGCTCTTGCAAGATTCTACTGAGAGTGCATACAACTACCTTCGCTTTGCAGTGTACCTTACAGCAGAGCATGTAAGCAAGCTGTAGGACCCTTAAGCGCTAAGGGTACCGAGCTTTCTTACCTGTACCCAAGTTAGGTACAACGCGTAGCACAGGTTAGTAGTGTACCCACCCTTTAAAAACGTAAGTGGAAAGATTACTTTGAGCCCCTTGTAGACATTCATGTTGATTTAATAGACCTCAATTTAATTGACATCATACACCTGAAAATGGGGCAACAACCATGTGATAGCTTTCATTATAATCTATGGTGTATAAACCTATGAAAAAAAGCTTAAGAATAAGCACAAAAGTAGGTGGACGACAGCAGGCAGGGTGCTTTTTTTAGTCGAAAAATTTCCGAACCTTGCCCAATAATTACACAGATTATCGTTACAAATACATAAACGAGATTCTTGGAAAACAATCGCTGTTAGGGATCCGTTTCCAACAATTGCTGACGCATTACCAAACGTATTTAGAGACATACATCCTCCGGTTTTCGTACTGAATTGCTTGGCAAAAATGGTCGTACATTGACGTGTCATGAATTCGCCCAGGTATTCATTCTTAGCATAGAATCTAATACAGGAACGAGAGTCTTTGCTGCACACGACTTCCGGCGGCTTAACTTTAGATAAGCTCCCCTTCTTCATCAAACACAGGTCATTGCCATCTTTGTCCGGCCCGGAGTAATTTTCTGCATACGTGCAAGTGAAGCACTTCAGGCCTGTGAAATGTGTCGGAATGTTATTTCCCTTGCTATGTTTCAAGCGAACGCAGGATAGCCGGCCGGGGGGAAATAAAGCTTTAACTAAGATTAATAATGTCAAGTTTACGTCGTAATACCACCTACTGTGGAAGCCATAAAGGCTATCAGGAAGATGACGGTGAGATTCATCCAAGGCATGCTGTTTTCACTACCAACGGATCTAAAGGAAGTGCATCTCGAGGGTGAAAATCTCTCCCCGGTGCTCGTCTTTCTCCACTGCTGTGGTGCCTGCCACCTGCTGGTGAAAGTTGTATATCTTCAGTGAGCTCATTCGTTTTTCACGGCTCAATAGTCCAGATAATAGTGATTTTCTAATTCAATTCACCCTCTTCAGGGCACACAATATCTAGCATTTTCGCGCTTAAAATATCGTATACGGGGGAAAATACCAGTTGCTAAGGGAATACAATCCCTAAATCTGACTGCAGGGACAATCTGTGACAGTTCCGGATGTGTCATGATTTTGAAACCTCATCATTTCATTTCATGACACGTTTGGTACTTCAGCCTGTTACTCGTTACCATAGAAACCAGGCAAATTCGTTTCGCGGTAGTAGAATCTAGAAATGGCTGTTTTACCAACAGGGAAACATTTCTTCCTACTGGTGTTGAATTCCGACAGATTTACATCGTAATGGGACCGGAATAATTTTGTATGAAGAATTCGCCTTTTGTGAATGTGTCTTTGCACCAAGGACGAACTACAACATGACAACTCACGCTCTCCTGCCGGAACCACCAGCATGTACCAGGTGTAAGATTGTGTAAAATTGCAAGCCTCTAAAGCTCTATCCCCTTGCTTCCATAATGTAATTTTACAATCAGCAACTGATTACTTCCACCTCATGTGACCTTGGCTCTATAATTTGGAATTTATCACGCTCCAGTAAACAAATATGGAGGGTACACTTCCAACGTTCGCGGCACCCTCTTCTACACGCCGCACTTGGACAACATCGACAATCCTGGCATGATAAATGTACTGAAAGACGCCTACCGTTTTACAACTGCTTCGTCTGATTATGTCAAAACAAAGTGAGTGTGCCTTTCTTTCCAGTGTTCCTTTAACCTTTACATGAATATTGATCCTGATCTTCAGAGCAACTAAGAGTTCAGGGTTAAAACTGGAAGCGAATAACTAAAAGTATGCAGAGCACTAGTTCGTGTTTTAAGTCATCATCTTAATGAGTGCTGTGAAAATTGTTAATCATGTTGCAATCAGGGCATCGGATTAATGTACGTGTAAATCTCCACATAGCAAGGCGCTAGTAACACGAGACGGCAGAAGTTAATCAAGATTATTGGCGTGTGCACCAGCTTTTCTGACCTGATGTAGTGTAAATCGTTTAATTTTACAGAAAACAAGGTCACATAAGCCATAAGCAGAATTTCCTTAAGTAAATTTCTTTCAGGAAGAGCCTGAGCAAAATTACTTTAGGTTCATGCGTTGAACTCCTACTGCATTTCTATCGCGAGTTGTAAACTTGTCGTGTGGTAAAAGGCCGGTGAAAGGTTGGAATAGAGCGAGGAATTCCTCCGGTGCTACTAGGATCCAAGCATTTCGAATATTACTCCTTGGAGGGAAGAAACCTAAACATGTCGTGTGGTAAAAGGCCGGTGAAAGGTTGGAATAGAGCGAGGAATTCCTCCGGTGCTACTAGGATCCAAGCATTTCGAATATTACTCCTTGGAGGGAAGAAACCAAGCTCTAATTTTACAGTATAACTGCTTAGGTGCAAGGCACGGCAGGGGTAGAAGAACTAGAGCCGTGCAATTTCCATTGATAAATTACACCACAGAGTCAAGCCGCATCGTCATGCAATCTCTCTTCCTGTGAATTGAGCCGAGGCAGGGAAGGATACCCAGTCTCGTAATGATATCCTTTTGAGTTTTGTTTACACGAAACCAAGATTTGTAATGGTAAATAGGTGAAAGTATTACTGTGTTAAATCAATGCTGGTTTGCATCAGCTCTTTCCTGCGGCCTCCAACTTGACTGGAACGAATGCTCCGGTTTTACGTTTTACCTCTCAGGACCTAAGGTTTCGGTGGATCTAGCCTCGTGACGTGCTAATTTTGACAGAAATCAACAATAATGGGTATTTTTTCATTTGTAAACGTGTCACAGACCTGTGGATAAACGTATCCAATACGGTATCGGTGTCCATGGCTCTGGATTCACCAGTGAGAAGGATCATTTCGATAAACCTGGACTGAGCTGTGAGCCGAGGTTCACCAGGCCAAATGACGAATTCCCCGGCTGTGAAAGTCCGTTTGAGAACCAGCATCTGTCAGAAACTGCTGCGAATTTTCGTAACATTCCTCTTCACATGAGTGAGTATTTTTATTTGTGCTATTTGAAAATGTCCAGCCTTATTAAGTAGATACTTTCAAAGAATATTAAGAAAAATACTGATTATAGCGATTAAAGCTTCGATTTCATGCTATTGATCAGGAATCGGACCTAACTTCAGGTACGCTGGTGAAATGGAATCCGGGTTCACAAGAAGTTTCCAGCCTAACCCAACTGATGGACGTGTTCTAGATCCCGTTAACTTGGGCCAGGATCCCAGAATGGGCATGTTCAAGCCCAGCGTGACACAGTTCGACTACACATGGAGGCCGGTAAGTGACCTGGGAGATTTACTAGGGACTATAAGGGAATGTTACAAGCAAAGTGAGCAAAGTTGTTTGAATTGGCGACCCTTTCAGTTCCTTACAGGAAAGGAGATCACAATGCCCCTAAGCTACAAAAACTTTCGAAGATCAGGTTTCTGGCAAAGTGAGATGAAGCCTAATTGCTATTTGAACGGAGAAACTACCAGGAAGTGTCCCTACCAGCCGGACCTATTTGTCAAGGTACAGGATTGACTACGTACCGAAGGACGGATGTATTCGGTGCCCTGGTGCCCCTGCAAAGACACGCCCACTGGCTGAAGACCTGATGTTATTCCAAGGGAGGGGTAACTACATCACAGAGACGATGGAAAGCTTTCAGCCTGTGGCGAGAAATCGAGTGCAACAATATCCAGGGTGCCTGATTCACAAGATATGTGAAAGTTACCGCGCCAACAATACCTACAAATCCTGAGTTATGTCCGAATAGTTGGAATCAGAATTGCGATTCAGTGATTTAGGATTGAGAGAAAAACATTGGCGTTGCTATTACGATTTGAAATCTGAATCAATGATTGTGGACGTGTACTTGTTTGATGCAATAATGATAACACATTAGAGCACTGGCCAAGTAAATGTTGCGGTAATTACCCCGTTTAAACACAGAAGATCTCATTTTCAGAAGCCTTCAAACTTTGTAAGCTAATGATATCACAGTGACTTTAGTATCAATTATAACATCTACTGCTAAAGTTGAACATAAATGGCTAAAGGCAATGCGGCAATCATGGCAAGGACACATCTTTCGATTGGGAGCCAAGGCTACTTAACAATCGTAACATGAATTTAACACAAATGTAAGGTAGTTAGAGCAACTAAGAATGACGTTTAGGACAATATCCAAAACAGGCGAAAAAATGAAACACGACACCCCCCACGGCACTTGCAACAACCAAGTATAGAAAAACTACCAAGACTCCATTTCCGCCTTTGAGGAAGTACTGATATCGCTGGAAACCGAGAGAAAGAATAGTGATTTTCAATTTTTTTTGCATCATCATCAAAAACATCGAAAGGAAAAACCTGACTTACAATGGCAATTGCGGCTCCTAGTAAAAGCGATTTTGACCAAATGGTGAGGTTCATCTGGAAGTTGACCCCGAAACCGGTGTGACTCCTGATGAACGAGGTCTCGTCCCAGTATTTGCCGATTCTAGAAACTTCATCTGCTGTTTCATGATGGAAGATTTCAAAAGACTCGTCGCAGCATCCGAAGACACAAGGTGCGTAAATGGCAAAAACTGGGCCTATGATTGTAAACACGTCCTTGCTTTCTTCGTCTTGGATTGTGTAGGTGACGCCACAGAAGCTTTGGTACAGTTTGCCTATTGGTCTTCCGTCACCCCAAAATATTTTGCTTTTCTGCAAATCATGAACCGAGTTTGTTTTCATGATTAAAGGGTTAATTTGCCGGTAAATGTATAAACTTGCAATTTTGAACTTGTGAAAACCTTACTCACACTGTAAATTCCACACAAGTACTGAACACCGTTAACGATCAGAGCAAACTTTCCGTTTTTGTCAATGACCACGAACTCGTACTGCTGGCGTATGAAGCCCCATAAAATTAAGAAGAGGAGGAAGTTAGTAGACCTTGTTTGTAACAAATAGAAAATAGGCTGCTCGCTTTCATTGACCAATTCTTTTAAATCCGAAGTCTTTACGTCCTTTAGAGGTGTATCACTGTCTCCTGACCCGCTTCCAAAAGCTAACGGGAACAGTACAATCACAATCACCGATTCATTCATTTATTGCGTGAATTCGTTAAAGCGGAGCCTGGTCAACGCCAGGGGAAAAGTAGGTGACGGTTAAAATAAAATGATACTTTAAGGAAAAAGCTTACATTCTGGGAGGGGCGACGACAATCGTTGGAAAAACAAGTGGGTAGTTTTCAACAACGCTGCCACTGTGATGGGAGCTTCTAGTATGAACTCATCTGAAGGGACATAACAGTTCCTTGATA
The DNA here is from genome assembly GCA_009872375.1 of Sminthurides bifidus. Taxonomy (NCBI): domain Eukaryota; kingdom Metazoa; phylum Arthropoda; class Collembola; order Symphypleona; family Sminthurididae; genus Sminthurides; species Sminthurides bifidus. The sequence continues at coordinate 5,001 of VRMD01002140.1, read as the reverse complement.
TTATAATTTCAGGTAAAATAAGATGATTATGCAATCAGATAATTCTCATATCATGCACTCTTCAGGGCCCGTACCTTTGTTGAATACGGGACTTTTTCTTGGCGAACCCCCATAAGGATTTTGAGGCACGACGATTTTCACGTCATCCTTGGCCTGTATTAACTTTGCAATGCTGGCACGGATGGTTTTGCCTGAGCTTTCCAATCTTTTTGCTAGTTTTTCTTGATGTTTTTCACGAACTAGAATGACAGGATGATGTAGTCAATCCATGTTGATCAAATCATTCTTGCACTTTGAAAACTTGACTCTCAGCAACTACGAAGTCTACAGACGTTTGCAAAACTTAATTGATAAGAACTTGCCATTTGCTGTGGGGTATTCATGTATATTTCCTAAGTTGTCAACGCGAGTGCGTTTGTCCGGCTGTGGGATTAGAGCATGGATTCCAATTGATCTTAGGGTTTTGAAATCATGCTCGTGGTTTTGAACACCTTTGGATTTTGATTTATCATTGAGTTTTCCTTGACCGTGGTCATCGGATTTATCCTTCCGTCCGCGCTTATCACTCATAATAATGTTTTGAAGCAATCAGTACTGTAAAAAGCTAAGCTCATTATCACAATGCGAATGCTATTTACCGCGGAAAGCGTATCTAGGGAATGATGATGACTGATGAGGAATGAATAATTTGGACTTCATTGTTAAAAAACTAACGTATTAAGCATGCAACAAGCCCTAAAAGAGCTTGAGCAATTCGATAACTTGGTTCTTTCGTTCTATAAGCTCTGCGACTTGGGGCAACAAAAGTAATCATGCTGATTCAGCTATTGTTTTGTTACGTTCGCTGTCATGGGTAATTTTTACACGTCTTGATATCATTTATTCATGCTTAAAAACTCAGATACTGTTTTCAGATTTCATGGTTAAAAAACTTCCTATAATAAGACTGATAAAGTCCTCTTCACACTCATTTGCCACTGCAAAATGATTCAGCACATACCAAACCTTCTGGACAAGTTTCGTGGTAAGCGTAAGCTGATGCGCAAACGGCTTCATCGACGCTCCATCCTTGTTCCGTTGCAAGATGTTCGCAGATTTGTTGGAATTCAGAAGTATTGGAGAGCTTGAAACATGGCCTAAAAGAGAAATATGAAATCAGCATTGATGCAAATGCAAAGTATACTTTGCTTGAAGTATAGCAGTTGCTTGAGCTAGTGAGTTAATGAAGAATATTTGCAATACAACAATCCGATCGCTTTACTTACCTTAGAGAGGAGAAAAGACTGGTGAAAGCAGACGAGCAAGCACGCTTCGCTTCAGCAGAAACAGGGTTGTGTTCTGGAGCTGCTGATTCAGTGCAAGACCCAACGCGGTAGCTTGATGTGAATTCTTCAATAGTGTTTGCGATCTATATAAATGTTAAAATTTTGTTAAAAACAATCAAATATCTTATTTGACTAAAAACAGTAGTTGCCAACGTAGATTACCGTGCCACTAGGAGTTTGGAAGTCGTCGTACTGTTCGTTGTTGTAAGTACCCAGCAGACCTGAGACCTTGCCATAGAGGTAAGGGTTCTCAAGTCTCACTTCGCAGACATCAGCACCCTTTCTGCAAACGATGGACAATTGGTCCTGGCCACTGCCCTTGACTCCAACATCAATTTGAACGTAGTCGGTCTGAGTATCCCACACAGCACGGCCATTAGGATGCCTACTTTCAGGCTATGAAAGTAAAAGAAAAAGGATTTCAAAAATGATTCCAGTTTAGCAGCAGTGGCTGCATGTATGGATAGAGCCAGTGTGCAAAGAGGAATACTGATTAATCCAGGATGGTTTACTCAATGTACGTACCGTCCAATCCGAGTTAATGGCAGCTACCTCATTGCCGAGGTACTCGACAATGATGGATTTTGTGACCCTGCTGCCATTTTTGGCGAATTGGAGGAAAACGTTCAGATCGGAACTGGCAATGAGCTGATATTTACAATCGCCTTCAAAATGATATTGTTTTCCGTCGAAGGTAATGAAGTACTGGGACCCAATGATGTAGGCCTTGGCTGCGGAAGTAGGACAGATAACATTTCATTAGAAAGTCCAGTGTACTGTATAATAGTTCAAGTATTGTCTTGTCACGTACCAACTTGTGGAGGGGTCAGAAGCTCTGAAGGCAGCGATCAAGGCACTCCAAATGTCACTCCTAGCGAGTTCGACGAAGAATTGACGGATGATATCGAAGCCAGCTGTCATGTGATTGCGGTAAGGGATTTCGATCTGTGGACGGGTTAAAGCAATGGCGATAGACCGTTGAACATCATACAGGGAGTTAACGGGACGTGGCAACGGGATCTAAATGAGAAGAAGAGAAAGTTGTTTTATAATCAGTCAAAGTAATGATACTGCATTGTAAGTCACATGTAACAGCAGAGGAGAAACTGCAACTATTAGACTTACCAAAACAGCAACATAGCCATTTTTCAAGATCCACGGTGAAAACTTCTCGGACTAATTTCTTTACAGTGTCTTTAGCAACGGCAATGATTTCCTGTTGCGTGGCAGCAGCTTGCTGTTCATCTCCTTGGAGTTTCGTAACGGCAAACTTGAGCAATTTCGTAATCAGCTCTTTCACTTGGTCATTGACAGGAGAGGATTCCAAGAAAGCGTTGATGGCATCCAATCTTTCCAGTATCCTTTCAGCCAAACGGGTCAGGAACTTGTCACTGGCAGTTTGCACACGGGTGACGGCGTCTGAAATTAAGTGCGTTTGTATTTAAGTATTCAATAGAAAAGTTAAATGGACGGCCTTTGCACACGAGGACGGAGATAAAATAAATAAACAAAATCAATAAACGCTAAATTAAAAACCTTGTCAAAACCCTGCTGTGATTACCTTCGGCTCCAGCTTGTATGTCACTCTGCAATTTTCCAGCAAACCTTTCAACAGCCGCTTTTATTTCTTCCACAAGAGGTCTAAGACTTTTGACCAGAGTCTGGAGAAGTTTGCCTGTTGCCCGGAGGAAATACTGACGCAACTTGGCATACTGTTTCGTTAACGCGGGATAAGTTTCCTTCAAGTTTTGTGCGAGGGTGGGCAAATCGTTGATGAAGGCCTCAAGAGGTGCAACTGCAAGCTCGAAGGATTTGCACAACGATTCCACAGCCTGAGCCAAAACCTTAGCATTGGCATCGTCGACTAATTCAGTCCTAATGAGCTGCAGTTCCGTGCGAATGTGATCGCGAAGTGGTTTGAAGTCTTCGAAAGATTGTACGAGTTTCTCTACCAAATCTTTTGTGTTTTCAGATACTTCAGAAACAACACTCTCGCTTATGGTTTCGGCGTTAGCTCCTGTCTGACTCAAGCGCTTTTGAGCTTGGTTCTGCAATTTTGGGAAGATCTCATTCAGTTTAATGTTCAACAGCAGCGAAGGTCATAAATGTTTGGAAGGACACTAATTTTTGAGTTAAGTACCAAAGATTGTTGAATTGCTGCACTGTTCCACGAAGCCTTGATTGACAGGAAGTTTGTTCCATTGAGCGCAGTCTTGAATTCAGAGAGGGTGGTGCGAGTTTCTCCTACTTGCTTGTAGAGTCCAAGCAACAACAACTGCTCGGTTGGGAATCCCATAGAAATTTCGTATGTGCGTCGAGGATTTGCAGACGTTGCTGAAGTTCTAATGCTCAGCTGAGGAGGGACAGACCGCTGCAGGTAGATGTCAACGACTCGGTTGTCAACCATACCAGGCAAGTGGAATTCGTAACGTACGTCGATAACATCCCGGGACTTGTACAGCGCACTGAGATCAGTGTCTCTTCGACGGCGGGTGGCTCCTTCGCGAAGACTTCGAGAAATCAAGAAAGATGGAGAAGCAGGGTTGCCAATCTGCAGAAACCGTAACAATATTAACATTTAAATGCAAGGATTTAGACAGCTTCTCAATTTTTAGATATTTGACTTAATAAGAACTCAAGCTTAGCTTACGGTCAAACTCTGATGCCGTCCAGAAACAGCCAGTTGGACGTGCCTGGTCACTGGCTCATTATTACGGTTATTGTTTAACGTACGTCGATAACATCCCGGGACTTGTACAGCGCACTGAGATCAGTGTCTCTTCGACGGCGGGTGGCTCCTTCGCGAAGACTTCGAGAAATCAAGAAAGATGGAGAGGCTGGGTTGCCAATCTGCAGAAACCGTAACAATATTAACATTAAAATGTAAGGATTTAGACAGCTTCTCAATTTTTAGGTATTTGACTTAATAAGAACTCAAGCTTAGCTTACGGTCAAACTCTGATGCCGTCCAGAAACAGCCAGTTGGACGTGCCTGGTCACTGGCTCATTATTACGGTTATTGTAAGTATAGTCAATTTGAACATCGAAGGAGTCGTCTCGAGTTTCCAATTTGGATTCTCCGGTAAAGGCGATTCCAAGTCCCTGTAATTGAACAATGTCAAGATCGTAATGCATTTCAAAGGTTTTTTAATCTCTTGGAGGCGCATCTTACAGGTCTCAACTTACAGGTGCAACAAATCAAATGTACTTACCGCGGAGTTAACCGTAAGTTTTCCATTCAAATGCTTGGGGTCAGCCCATGCCAACTTGGCAGTTACGGTAATTTTCTTGTTCGGGTCGCTAAAAATGTCCAACTCAGTTTCGGATTCGAGGAGGACTTCCCTACCAAAACGAACCACGCTACGGTTGATAGTCACAGGCTGAAATATCAGTCATGACCGAGTTAAAACTTTAGGTGGTCGGAATAAACTAGCATGAATTCTAAGCTACATATTATTCATCTTACTCTGGTCAAGGATGGATGTGTGGCCTTGATGCTGTATTTGTATCCCTTGGCGTAATCCTCAGTAGCTAGTGTCATGAATGAAACGTCGACATGAAGTTTCTGCTCCGGTTTACGGGCTTTGTCCAACCAGACAGAAAATTCCCCTGTGGTGGCAGAATTCTTCTTGTAGGTCAAACTCAAGGTCCTGGCCGGTAATCTCAAGTTAACACC
>VRMD01002139.1:0-14177 GCA_009872375.1 Sminthurides bifidus | reverse complement strand
CGGCGCTCACGTATACAAATCATGAAAGCACTATTCGTGTCTCATGTACAGTCTTCCTTGATTTATCACACGGAGAATGTTCATCACCATAGCAATACAAAACCAAGGCACAGGAGACTCATGGTTCAGTCCCTTTAAAATCGTAATTACAATGCCCTATATTCTTACCGAGGATATTCATGGTGAAAGTGTCACTTCACAAAATAGTACTCCAACGTCTTTAATTTCACTTTAACCTAGTAAGTTTCAAAAGAGTAATTGCTTCTGTTTTGTCACCGAGAACTGAGTATTCGATCGTGGAAACTGTAACACTGGTGGTACACTAGTTGGGTCATGAGTAGTTAAAGGCAAAGTTTGCGTGAAACTGATACTGCGGTTAAAATTATGGGATCAAAGCTCTTGTATTTGTGGGAAACCTTTTAAATTCAACTAAGCTGCACCAGAAGTGGGATGGAAGTAAAAAGCAAGCGGCTGCAGAAAGTACTGCTCTCGGACCTGGCATGGAGCCTGACTTTCTCCGACTTTCGTATGCAAGGGAACTTGAGACACTACAAGATTTGGTAAAGGCTGCAGACAAAACTCTGCATTATGAAAGTAACAGACTGCGGCGAAATGATCAATAGAATCTCCTCGCCTTTCTCCGATATAGCATGCGAAGTATGCAGGGAAAGTAGGGAACGTACGAGCTGAAGAACCAAGGGATTTCCTTCCCCCATGTCAGCATTTGCCATGAAGAGCAAGAATCACAAGACCTTGGCGCTAAATGGAAAAACTTTTGTCTCTCAGCATTGTCCCGTTTACAGTTAACAGAGGGACATTACGCAAAAATATTTATTTCCCTGCAACATGTAACTTTCACTTGAAGGACTCCTACACTGTGCATACAAACTTGGTATTATGTACATCTCCAAGGTTTCGGCCATACTCACTTACGAAATTCAAGCACTGGATATTTCATTTTCTGCTGTCAGTCAAAGTTATTGTTTGTAGACACGGCTGTATTAACCATTAAATCGTAAGTAGCTTCTAAATTAGTCCGTTGACGAACCATTATTTAAATCGAAATGAGGTACATGCAAAGGGTGGCGCGTGCTTTGTGAAGAGAGGGAACATGATTTTGGATAGTTACTTTCCTACATTGAAGACCTTACTCCGGTGGGTTCTCCACCTCCATTATCCCATCCATAATTGCATGACACCCTGCCGCGATCCAAATCAAGTTTTCACTTGCCTTCTCCATTTATTTCCACTAAAGCAAATGGCATTGTAAAGTCAGAGTGGAGCCACGATGACTCACTGGCTGAATCATTGATATTATATGAACTGCAGTGGTAGTTGAGTTTCTCGTTCATGGTAGGTTATTCTCACTACGGTTATTTTTCAACTAGTAATTCCTACACATGGAGGGTTGGACGTTTTACAAAACTATCATTCTTCCACACCCGCTCAACTTACGACTAAAGTAACTGCTCTCTCCCGTCTTATAGGCCTGCTTTATTACAGCTGACTAATCTTTGAGAGTATTTGCTTTTAACATGGCGGCAATAATGATAAATTCAAGTAGGAGTAGTAGCTAGAGGCTTTTTTTGAAATTGCTTTGCTCACTCCCAGTGAGTGGTGGAAATGTGGAAATCTGCACATGCTCCTCCATGGCAGGGTAGGAAGCGACGAATTCGCATTTTCGCATGGCTCCGTGTTAATATTGGAGGGAATAAGTGGCTTGAAAGGTGGAAAATTGTGCGAAATGGTGAGATAGCTTTTTATTAATCCATTACGAATAAGTTGGAGAAAGGATGAACCTTCTCTTCATACACTTTCTTGTGGGAGCTGAACCCGGTGGGAATTTCCATCAGCCTACCATTTTCATCAGCATGACTAAAAATCACCTTCCTCTCACCCTTCCGCTGCGTTAATGCCAGCTCAGTCCTTCGTTCAAGCCTTTATTTTCTAGGGGAGCTTACATGAATGAATGCTGCTGTAATTGCCGCTCGCAGAACCCCTATACTACAGTGCACGTTAGGATGTAACAGGCAATTAGCAATGTGGCAAATCTACCCAGTGTAGATGCCCCCAATACACACGAGGTTCTGAGTCAAGAGTCTTCCTGCCAACTTCCAGCTCAACGTCAGCTTTGGCAACGAGAGTACTAACCCATCCATGGTGGCTAGACTACAAAAGCCATAGGAAAAAATGTCTCCGAGCCTACGTTTTGCATGGAAAGCTTAAGCCAAAACCATAGTAATGGGCCAATGGAATGGGAGGCTAGAGCCGGTGGTGCATTATGGGAAATTCAGCGAAGCCCATGAAAGGCTTATCAACGCCGAACCATACAGCATTGATTTGCGGGTGGATTTTAGAAAAATTCCCGCGAACCAGTGCTATTCTTTGGGGTTTCGTGGATCGTTAGACTGGTGCCCTGAGAGGCGCACCGTTGGAAAAATATGGTCGACTCGCAGTCGGTCGACCTGGCTCATTTCCAAGATAAGATTACCGTAAGTAAAGGAGGTTACTGCTGCGGAAATGGGAGTACTTGTGTTAGATATTTTGGATCCGTACCACGGCTGTGAGAGTTTCCTTAATTCCCAGCCTGCTCCGCAGCGTGCAAACTCCGTTAGCTGACGACGAAGAGTGGAGAGCTGTAACCCATTTTCATGGTGAAATCACATTCGCCATTGCCAAGCATTTGGAGCTGCGAGACACCGTGTAAACACGCACGAGCCCCCTTCTTCTTCCTCTCTATCCACCCTTAAAATTACAATAAATCCAGCATTTCTGTGTTACAAGGACGTGAGTTTCTTTGGGCAAATTCCACCACCCCTCTAATCTTCATGTCCCGTCCCTATCCCACTAACCTCTTCTCACCTCGCCTGCTTCACGTCCTTTACTCCTCGTTCTCCTTTACCTCCTGCCTAATCTTCATTTATCATCGGAGCGTTAACGCAGAGCTGGGAGTCAGCCCATTTTCTTTCCTTTTCTCCCCACCCCCAAGCATTCGCGCCACGACGAGGGCCGTGCAGAGCGTCACGGTGAAAGTACTTGCTTTCACCCGCCTCAGCGTCTCTGTCTCTAGCTCACATGAACTGCATACATGAAACATGACACTTTCTGCTCAAAACTTATTGCCGACCTTGACGATATTGTGAGTTTAATAGAATATTGATTTTCCCTTGGGTGAAGAGGTCTCAAAAATTTGCACACGTCATCTTCTCCCCGTCATCCTCCCTCCTAATTCTTGCTTCCATACGCACTTCTTCTTTCCTTCCGTCACATTTTTTCAACCATTTTTCCGTCGCATGCAGTTAAATTTAGTGTCGCTGTCAGACTTGAACTTCTCTACAAAGTCTACTACCCTTGGATATTACGACAAGATCATTTCCGCCTTCCTGTGAAGCAAGATTGTTCTCGCATCAACTTTAAAGCCGAAAATCTCTCCTGGTATCTTCCAGCATTATGACTCCGGCCTGCATTAGGCGACGCACACTTGAATCTCACTGAGATAACGGATGGGATGAATTTTTAACTCGCTTTTCTTTTCCGGTATATTACTCCGAGGTCATAGACGAGTCTGGCTCCGGTACAGGATTTGAAGTTGAAACCCTGAAGGTTTTTCCAGCCCACGATCTTAGAAACTGAGTCCCGAAGGACCCTCCGCATTCAGCCGTCGTTGTGCACGTACTCTTTTCAAGTAATTCTTGCATTGAATTACGGAAATGGTTAAATCAGATTTGCCTTTTGATGCCCTCCCTTATTTAATTTGATGCTGAGTGCCATGTCAAGTGTCGCTTCTGATTCTCCTCTCACTCCGTCACATGACCTGTATGAAATTAAGGATGAAATTTTTCCCATTCCGACCTACATCGCTTCCGGATGTTGTCAAGCGGATAGGGCTTTGGCGAACATCCGAATTCACTTATCCACTCTATCAAGTAATTGACATCACTTTCGACCAACAAGCTTTTAGAAGAACCAATAAGCAGATCTCATTTCAACTCCCTGTGAGCAATGTACTCCCGACCCGCTTCGTTAACTTTTCGCTCGCGACGGAACATTACTCGTGCCTCGTCTCGCTAAATCTAACGCAACACACGCTTTCTGACAAAGGACTAACCTCAGCTCCAAGTACTCTATGACTATCCGTCATGTGAACAGTTGGCGGAATTCCCTCCCTCATATATACGTATAGCTAAAACAGTCTCAAAGTTTGCCCCTGATTCTGTAAATGCACTTAAGTGCTCTGAGGCGTATTTCCTGAGTTATCAGCTTCGCGACTTTCACCGCACTTTCACACCCAGAACACGTGCCAGGAACTATGCCAGCTACGCTTAAGAGTCACCGAATTTTTGACTCGCACTAAGGCATGATGATTGCATCTCTGTGCCATACAGTTCGAAAGTTCAAGTTGCACTTTTTAGTCTGGAGGGGTTTAACTCATACGCCCGAAGATCCATTCGCCGTAGTTTCTTCTACTAACAGCACTCAAGACTTTTGGCGATACAAAGAATTCATTTTGAAATGAGGTGATTCCAATTCAGAATCCTTGCGCCGGAAAAATAGCAAAAAATCCCTCGGAATCAATTCCAGAACAGCAAAGTTTTCTTTTCCCTTCGCCAGAAATGTTTCTTCCAATGAGTTCGTTCCAATTCATGCCCTTGACAGCTACCGCAGCAAGTTATAAAACTAACCAACATATTAAGGGAATTCCCAATAAAACTCTTCTCCATCTAAACAAAGCCTGTCATCCAAAAGGAACCCCAACACGGATTTTAAATTAAACATTGTAAGAGAGTGCCTCCACCAGCTGCTATTCAACCTGGAGAAAAACAACGGAACAAATGCAAATTACTCTCCAATCTGCTTTATCAAGTTGAAATTTTAGAGATAAGGAGGACTTTCTTCGAAATCCCTCAAACATTGTAGCATTTCTTGTACCTAACTCCTGCCTTGTGCACCTCCATTTGTTTTCATTCAATGCTTTCACTCATTTACGTTTTTTTTATCTTTAAGCCTCCCAATCTCCATTCTCACCCTAAACTCACCGTTCTGTTTGTACAAATCTACTAAGCCATAAGAAGACAGTCTCGCCAGTGTGTGTTCCCACTGAGCTAATTCTTTCCGGCTAACCATCCATGAATCATTCTCCGTCTCGACGCACACTTTCTCCCTCTCGAATGGCTCTATTGCATAATCCGAATACTTCCCATCCTTTTTTCCAAGTCCTCTATAATCCTGTATGCGCTCAAGGAGAACACCTTCCTTCCGCTCCTCTACCTCCGTACAATAATTCGCATGTCATACCTTAATTAATATTCTATTGCAACATCAATCGCTTTGTTTACCGTCTGTTCAGTCTTTCTGCTCTCTCAGCTTTGCTCCAACCACTTTCCTGATTACTGCCTCTTTTCTAACCACAGTAGACAAATATTAATGTGATTACTCCGACCCTTTTTATTTTCTCCTCATTCTTTCCCCATCTTCTCCGCTCTCATTCAATTGCGCACACGAGCCTCAACTTTGAAATATTTACAACGTGAAAAAGTCTCAGCTCCGATCAGCACATCCATGTAAAATGCACAACTGACTTTCCTTCGTTTACACCAGCATCGTATTTCCGCCCCATGGCTCTCCTTCTACGTCAGCAGTTTCCAGACTTGCTATCCTTCCTCTGAATGCCAAGTATTGTATCGAGACGAGGAAAATATGTGATCAAAATACAAACACAGTCAGCCTTTTACCTTTGTCTCCCAGCATATTTCCAGTTGTATTCCCAGTATCACAGAATTCCCAAAGATTTCTTCAACTACAGTTCCAGAGCAATGCTTCTGCTTTCCATGATTTCAGAAAATTCACAATTTCTAATAACGAGTCACTCTCACTCCTCTCATATTTTCGCGAAAGTTCCTGAACCAAGCAATAGTATTGGACTTGAAGTATCTTTGTCGTTGAGTAGGGCACTGTGAATCACACGTGACTAGGGACAAATCCCGTAATCGATTCAATACGTTCGCGACCACGAAATTAATCCTGATGATTTCCTTAAGAAGCTGGCTCTGAGCTCACTAGTTAGCAATGGCTGAGAAAATGTGTAGATGGGGAGCAGGAAGGCGTATTGAGCCCAAGGAAACAAACAAGGTGCGCCCAGCTTTCTCTTGTTCTGCAACGGAGTGTAAATGCTCCGGACTACCCCTTCCATCATCACCAGGTTGAAACTGCGACGATATGCTCTCCTCCATTCACCAGCTTTGTTTAATGTGCTAAAGACCAATGAGTTGCCATAAATTATAAAATCTTTCATCCTGCGGAGCAACTACCGTTTACTGCATTACGACAGCTTGCTGCTCCGGTCATCGCTTAACTTGATCAAATAAGATGGAGATGGAAGGGGTTAGCTGCACGATGGCTAATCTCCAGAACCCTCGACACATTTCCTGCTCGAAGAAATTAAAAACTAATCCTATAACCTCATCACCCTTTCGCTCGATATAAAAGCATTAAGGAGAGCTACCTCCTTCTTCTCGTTAGGACGTTAATCTGACGCTCTTGCCCATTGCCCGCATCTCTTTTAAAAAGCACCCCGTTTCGCTCTTTAGCCTTTTGAACTGCTTCGTTCCACCCGGGAGATTTCTTTTTCCATTTACGAGTAGATAAATTTAGGTCGTAATTCTTTTAATTCCGGTATCTNAAAGCACCCCGTTTCGCTCTTTAGCCTTTTGAACTGCTTCGTTCCACCCGGGAGATTTCTTTTTCCATTTACGAGTAGATAAATTTAGGTCGTAATTCTTTTAATTCCGGTATCTTTAACATCTACCTTGGCTTAAGTGCCTTGTCTATAATTTATACGCTTTAAGTCCAAGTCAGGCCCCTTATCTAGTGCAATAGCCTCCGTGCCTGAGCTCTCACCTCCGTTCCTCCTGCGACCCTTTCCACTCTCGCTCGCGGACGCTTATACGGAGTACGGAGTCACCGCCATATTTGAACGTTACTCACACCGTTTCAGGCGCGCAATCTGAATGCTTACAATTGTTTACACAAACACCTCATAGTACTTACAAACAGGCCCTTCAAAGAGATTGGATTTACTTGCATCCCCGTAAAGAGAACATCTATATGGAAAATCCAGACATTGTATTGGACACAAGTCCTAGTATTTCGTCCTGCCTCATTCCTGTGCAGGACTGGGGATCGAAGAGAGAGTCCTTGGGAATCCGCACGAACTCGTATTTCTCCAGTGAAGGCTAAAAGACTCATCTTTTAACGTTATGGAGATTGTGACGCCCACTGCTTTTATAGAGAGGTAGTAATTTACATGTTCCTTTTACAACGTCTCTCCCGGCTTTATGCACTAAATATTCCTTGGAAGAAAATAGCCTCCGAAGATATTTTTTCTCTCAGTTGCTCAGCTCTTTTATCGGTACCTTGTAGTAACTTCACTTTCATTTACGATTCTCCTTCTCCCAATCTTATGAACCCTAAAATCCCCAAGCTTATATAAAAGGCCTACGGCATTGTACTAAACTTTACCACCAATCCTCCTCATTTTGAATACTGTAGCAAAAGAGAAATATGGTGCCAGACAAGCACTTATTCTTCCGCTGCGCATGTGGCAGAAAAGGACATGTTTAATCGACATGGCGTTTCTTCAAAATGGTATTATGCTCGGGGCGATAGAGCGTTGAAAAAATCTGTTACAATTTTATGCTGACCAAAAGGATTTTGTGATAGACCAAGGAGCGTTTCTGAGCCCGGTATGAATTAGATGGCCACCACTGAAAATGCAAATGGTATCTTTGAAAAGCTCATCACGTATTCACGACGACTCTCCGAAGCTATATATTGCTCCCAGATTTTCTTCCGCGAAGCTCAGTACCCCTCTCCCTCTTTCGGCCAAGGTCAGTGAATGTCTAAACAGGGAATGAATCAACCGCTTATAAGCTTCGCCCATCCTTCCAGAATTCCTCTAGCATTAACAAAATTGCGGAACGTTCACTTTATCATGATTTTCCGATGTATCTTCCTCCGGTTCCAAACTTTCTTTAACCCTGTCAACAGTTTATCCTTAGCGCGCACATTCCTCCCGGGAAGTTTTCAAATTCCACCTTTTGTCGGTCATACCCCCACCCCCGTACTTGAATGCTCTTTTACCTTTCCTACCGTTTCCTTCCTGACCATATAATGCAAGGTCTGCAGTACAGAACGTGCCTCCGCCTCCAGTTACAGCTTGGGTACTAGGTATACGAAAAGACCATGATGAAGTTAGATCAAGCGATTACTTTACAACGTTTGCAATAGGAAACTTGCTTTCCGTCTGCAAATATTCGGAGACGTTACTTTGTGGGTAGTTCGTTTGATGACAGCTCTTTTAATTTGTAGGTGAAGTTAGTTTCATAATTTGTAATTTTCATGCCTCTTCGCTTAATATCGCCTCGGTTACTTTCACCACCGAGTTCCTGTTCTGTTTTCTGCAGCTTGCCGTCATAACTCGGTAAAATACTCAGGTCCAACATTTTCGGTCCTTCGAGGGAAATTCTCATACTCAGACTGAACTTATTCAGGCATGAGATTTTTTACATCCGATGCATTCTTTCTTTCTGATACTCCTTCTAAATTTTTTAAATTGTTAATAATGGCCAAAATTCGTCCTGATTTTTCCCCTAATGTTTTAATAGAGCATCCATTCGCTTAACAACAGGAAATAGTGCCAGCTCCTCTGAAAAAATTTCATATTATTAAGCTAGACTACACTAGTCCTTTCTTTCTCCTGTGAAGAGAATCTTTGGCCGTCATTGAAATAAACTCATACTGACGTGTTTCTTTCCTGGCAAATATTGTTTTCTTTTTGTAACTTTTGGGAGTGTGGGAAATCTAATTGTTTTGACAGGCTGGAAATGCTCCTAGGTTTCATGGAAGCCATTCGAAACGGCATCTCGCAATGTCCGTTTTTTACTCTGTACGAGAAGAGCCAAAGAGCTGACTATTGAGGGAGGTTTCTCCATGCCCTCTCTCTTTGCTGGCTTCAGTGAAGCCTTGATGGCTATCGTATGACCAGATACACTTGCTGTGTACCTTCCTCTCAGTTCAGTGGCATTTACTGCCGTCAAATTTGAATGGGGAAACCAAAAATGGCCCTTGTAAGGACACTTAGCCTGGGAACGGATACGATTCTTGTTCATGTTCATGGCGGAAAGGGAGAGTAGAGCATTTAGGTCCTGGTTACATTACTTTTGAATCCCTCCGCATCTTCTTCTTGCGTAATTTTGCCTTCTCTTTTGGCACAAGATTTCCTGTCGCATCCCTCCCATCCTATAGGATCTGCTGTACTCTCCATGTGGCATTCTCATTTCTCTCTTTTTTGGAACCATTTAAAGCCTAACTCGACACGAGTTACGGTATAGCGCTAGCAATAGAAAAAAATGTTATTTTTCCTCCTAAATCTCTTCTTTTGCCACGCCATGTGTGCATTGTGTGCCATAACGGCTGGGCAAAATTACAACCTCCGCAAAAGTGCTGCATTTATTCAGCAAAGTCCGCTAGCTTACTACAGCAGTGAAAGTTGGTTACATCACGTCTCGTATGGTGTTATGAGACAAGTTGCTGTTTGCCAGAAATGTTTTATTTTACTGTATTGTATACAACTTCGACCTTTTCCATAACTCTGAGCTGTGAAGACATTTGTTAACCCCAAAGAATATCTTGCCAAGGCCACATCCACGGTGCGACAGAAGGCCCCGATCTTTCCATACGTCTGAGATGAATTGGATGACTTTCACAAAATTGCACCAAGAGTTTGTAGTCATAAACAATTGGAACAAATTGCAGGCGGTTCAATAGCTCAACCGCTTCCCATTACCGAAGCTTTCTAAAAAATGTCGTGACATTAATGAAAATTGAAAAAACCTGACTTACCTTTGACGGCACTCAGCTTGTTGCCAACCATCTGTTTGGCCACAAAGGCGGCCATTTTGACTGATTTCTCAGGGGACGCACGCACAAACGTCAAAAGAAATCAACTTAGCAATCTGAAACAAACAGCAACAATGACATTAGGCATTTGGGTCCATTCTCTCGGGTACTAAATTTTTTTTCGGCAGGGTGGATTTCGACCCTAGTATTACCGAGGCTTAGAAAGAAACAACGCTTTGAAAATCGTGCTGTGCTCCAGAAGAATAAAACATTCAAGCTGCCACCTGCCATTCAACATTTTGTCAGCATGCTAATGAGCCCTTGCCTCAGGGACCATGTTGTGAGAGCAATAGGAATTCTGTAACCATTTACTAGCTCCTCCGTTCGCCATACTATTATTAGTAAATGGCGGCCATCAATCAACATGTTCGCAAGAAATCTTCCGCACTATCAGGGAAATGGGATGGTCAAACATGTTTTGGAATCCTGCAGCTTTCTTACATGTAAGACATAGATATACAGGTTCTATGTAGTTCATCAGCAAGGATAGCATGCAATGCCGTTAAGAGTTGCTCCTGCCTTACTTTAGCTGAATAGCATCAATCAATTTCTCGTTCCCATTAGTTCCACCCTATTAACCGATTCGGTATCCCGTGGTCCGAGACCTATTGCTATCTATCGAGGCATTTCCACCTGGGATTGATCCTCGTAGCAGGGATTTCGGACAGCTTTGGTTACTGGCCCAGTTCATTAATAGCAGACTTGGCCCAAGGTCGGTGCTGTGACTCCATCACTTGTCAGATGCCAACTCCGGGGAAATTTTCGCCCAGCAGGCGTGCTGAGCAGTAGGGAGGAGACATTTTAAGATTTCCAGCATTCTCTTTCAGAATTGGTTGTAGCTGGTAGGAGCATGTACAATGCATAAAAACGGGAGTCAAAAATAAGATTGTTCCGTCAGAGTAAGCATCTTGGCGTTTCTTTCAAAACTTCACCAGCATCCAGTCTCGGAGACAACTTCAAAGGTACAATGATTAAGGGAAAGTATCCTTTTGCATGTCGCTTTCTTTTGTGCATACAATCCCTTTGTGGATTCAAAAGCGCATAGCTGTACAAATATTGCATCAAGTTTATAAAAACCACATGTCCTCTATCATCGCACTTTTCAGCCACAAAAGAGCATTCATTTTCCCACATCTTCCCATCCCTTTTCACACCTGTCTCGTAAAGTGATGCGTTACATTCCGGCCGTATTCCCTGAGGCTAGACAAAAACATACTTTGTTGTACCTCGGTTCCAGGCCATGATGCAACGTGCAACGAATTCGCTCTTCTCCTCTCACCTGACGAAGCCAAAATTTACGACCGGTGTGTCCGACTAATTGCACTTCCGTAAGGGAAGAAGCCTTACTGTGACCTCCTGACCGATTTCCTCAAAATCCTATCTATTCTCATGATTTAATCAACTCGGCTAATCAAGTTTGACATAGCTAAGGATTGCATTTACGAGAATGTTTCATCCCTTCAGAGACCACCTGGATGCACAATGCAAAAATTTCCAAGTTAAAGCTCGCTTCATCGAAGCCCGTCAATGGCTCGGTGCCCGTTGCCTGTTATTCGTTAATTCATAACTATTCATCATTTCATCATAACTCTTCCAATATGTCCGGCTTTCTCTCAGCTAAGGTGGGGGGTCGGGGAAAGCATGGCGCCTAACGGATGATTATGAGCTAGTCGTAGCTGAAAAGTACATATACGTGCACGCGGCGACGGAAATAAATACATTCTGATGATAAGCACGCAACGGAGCTTCTGGCAGTGAATTAACGGAGCCGAATACCGATCGAGCTATTTTCAGCCCAAGTAAACAGCACACACGAACATGATTTAGCTCTCTCATCATAAATTCATATTGGCATGCATATCTTGCTTTCTGTATTCAGTGCTTATCTGCCATTGTAACACTGTCCTTTGTACATCAGCTCTATTCGCCTCAATTTAGGCCTTGAGGATTGACTTTTCTACAGCTATTCCAACTACGCGCACCCGATCTAGTTACATGTGGGCCTCGGGTACATCTACTGCCAAAACTGCTGGAAAAGACAATCGGACTATTGATCTATCGTCATCCGCACGCATTGTCCCTTTTTATATTCATACGCACTAGATCCTTGTCTTTCTAGTCCTTATTCCAATCATGCGAATCCGACCAGGAGCCACAGAATCTGCTTGGGCAACTCGGATGGACATAAAGAACAGTTGGAAATTCATGAACAGTTATAATTACCGCCAAAGACGCGATAGAAAATTAAACCTTTTATCATATATAATTAAATGAATGTTAGTTTGTTCCGGTTAAATTGAAATACGGAGTCTGCAGAGTGCCTCAGGAACCCGATTTGGCAAGGACGGAGCGACACGCAAGTGAAATTGTTTGTTTTACATTTGAAGACTTCCTTTGATACTTTTGTTCACTAATTAAGGAAAAATATCTAGCCAAACTTTCGGGCTCGAAGATTTTGTCTGGGTATAAAAACTAGTTTATTTACCTTGCCATGCATCATCTCCTGAAGCAGGAAATAAATATCATTAGTTTTCTTAAGCTCTAGTACAGAAGGTCTGGCTCTAATGAAAGACCAGGGCCCGTATTGAGTAACTCAAATGCTTGGTATAATGTTCCCAAATCCATAAAAAACATCATTAAATCACACAAACTCAAACTTGACGGCGTTTACTCTCCAATTAATCTTTCCTTTCAGCCCCGACATGGTGTTCTACATGCGTACAGGCTCTTAAAAGCATTTAACTATTTACAGACCCAGAATTTTTTTTCTGTACACGTCGTAATTGTCCATGTCAGCAAGGACTCGGTCCAAAATAGGAAAAAGGAGGCAGTAATTTATGCAAATACAGGCTCCAGAGCTCCAGCTGCACCACCTAGCAAATAGCATTATCCAGCTTGGTAGTTGCAGCTCAAAAGACTTTTACTACTGGGAACATAATCTCCCTGGAAAGGATGGAAGCGGATTTTCTCACCATGAAACTACTGCCATCGGAAAGAATGGATGGAGCTTGTGCAGTTAGCGAGGCCTACTAACTACAAATTATGATTATTCCTGACCTACTTTCAGCCCCTTTGTGCATGCCAGGAAGGCAAGCACTCGATTGAGAATTTCGCACAGGAGAAAGTCAGGCTTAAATTTTCTTGAGTTTCAGGCCCATCGAGCCTTTTAAAGCCATTAGATTTCTCCGTTTCCTCGCCTTGTACTTCTATTATTACCGTTTTGATTAAAATGGATGGTGATTTGTTTAGCGCATGAAAAAACAAATCATTTTAATGCCCAACTTCCTCTCAACCTTAACCCTTTGCCGTGAATGAATTTCGAGAAGTTTCTTACAACTTGAACTCCAGTGCAGTATCACTTCCAATGCTATGAAGCAATATGTATTTTCTTTCTGTACTCGTCTTTGTAACGGAAACTGACGGATAGTAGAAGAAGCTTTACCCCAATATTAGAAAGCGTTTATTACTGCACCCTATACATTTCGTGCGAGAAAGGGTGGTTGCCAAATAGCTTGGTGATTAGGTGTCGCCTTCCCAAATATTGCCGCTATAGTAGGCAACATGTCCTTAATTCTGTCATGTATGATTTACTACATAGATCTTTACTTTCACGTCTGCGTTAGAAGGGTGATCAACTGAACAAGTTCCTTGGGATATTGTACGATATGGAATGAGACAACTTCTCCACTCCTGAGAAATATTAAATTTCACTTCCGATGTCACACAGACAGAATACTTAAAGTTTTCGTGTTTGGAATACATGTACGGATGTCGGTGACTAAAGCTCTGTCACGTGCTTAAGAAAGTCGTGAGAGTCGTGATATGCATGCAGTGAAAGTTCGGAGCTGTGAAAACACTCGAATGTTTTCCAATCCTTGTTTCAACTTTCAGGCCAAGAAATCCAATGATTGTCTCATGACTCAATCAAGCATCAGGTGAGTGTTGTTAAAACCGTTCACTTTCCCCAACGACGACCAGTCTTCAGTGTTCAGGAGAATTGCTCCTTGATGCTGCATGGTGACTGCATCGTGCCCCCAGGTGAGTAGGTTTCCGGATTTAAATTTCGAGTTGGTTACAAAGATCGATAGCTCTTTGAACCATAAGAGTAACGTCCTTCGGTTACATTATCAGTGGAGTATGTCTCCATAAATTTGTTCCACTTGAAACCTGAATAGCTGGCGGGACTTTGAAAGATTGTTCAAGCTTTGTCTGTGACTAGG
>VRMD01002138.1:0-14179 GCA_009872375.1 Sminthurides bifidus | reverse complement strand
AATATTGAAAGGGAAATATTGATATTGGATTATCAGACTATCAGAGATGGAAAGCAATTCAAACTGTTACTCTGTCTCTGTACCGTGGCACAGTGTCGCAACCAAGAACAGGACACGTTACAATCTAAATTTCACAGATGCTTCAATACCTGAATCGCTCATAGAGCTAAAAGCACCGTCATGTTTCACTACTGAGCATCTGATTGAAAAGTTTATAATTTCTTCTCCACAGTTGCGAATTGGAGGCGATAAGCGCTTCATGTTTGCATGCTATTGGCACGACTACTGTACCATATAAATAACAAAGTGTACACCTTTTAGCAACAACAACGTTTAGAATCCATACATTTCCTTAACATACTACCGAAAGGGAATACCAACTTGAAGGAACTCGGTTACTCCACCCTATCCTGTTTCAGCTTCAGATCAAAGATTACTTTTTGCAAGTGCCCTGTAACTGTAACGCAAACCTCTATGCAGAGTTGCCTCATCTTCTTTCACTTTCAAAACAAAGATACTGTACTTTGCAGCAGTCATCATTATCCAGCCTAATTCACTTTTAAACTAATTCAAGGCATCGCTAAACATCTCCATAGAGTAGAGAGGAAAAGTGCGAATTATTTTGCAAGCCAGAGCAGGCTGTATTCTACCGCGGCTAAAAATTCCTTTACAATTTTAAATAGCGAAACCATTAAGAAACAGTATACACTTATGAGATTCCTCCACATCACGTCAGCGGACAAAGACACAAAGAGACCAGTTATGCAGTGGTCGCGAGAATCCGCTAATTTGTACACCATGAACGAGCCCTCTAACAGCTTCGAAACAGTTAGTTGATATTCAATCTTGCGTCACTTTATTAGTGGGACAGGCTTAAGTTACAGCTTCAACCCCTTGGAGACCTTGTGGTCGGGGAGAGAGAGGGGGGTGATTTTCTCGAAAAAATTTTAACCAAAGGTTACTCATTCTAAATCTTCTCTTTTTTGACAACTCCCATTCCATTTCGCAGTCGTGCTATAGCTTATTACCACCGTCCTCAAGTCCACACATGTTATTAACCTTAGGCGTAGAATCACCTTTACATTACTGAGCTTTTGCTCTGACAAAGTTTCTCATCCTTAAGTTTCAAGACGTCGGCTTTACGTCTACGATTAGCAAACTGAAATTCGTTCCGCCATTTTTCCACGTATGTTTTTCTCTAGCCTTCACCTTTGCTTTTGCTTGATTAAAGATGAATTGGAATTGTTCTTCCTTTGCCTATTTTCTCTTTGATTCTTCAGCTTGCTTCGGATCAATGTCTTTTCCAAAACCCTGATACAAGTAAGGGATCGTATCACAGCCTCCCGCTGTGCAAATGGAAACTCATAACGAACTTTTGTACACCAATAGGTAACATGTGCCAGGGTGCCGTCGCACACTTGAGGTATTTATGAATGATAATGTAATGAGTGTTGGCCTGTGCTAAACTTAGCTGACTCACTGGGCTTGAAATAACGTAATTTTGCGTTCATTGTTCTCTAGGGAATAGCGTGTATGAAGTACGCTCTGTGTACATGTTTTCTGACTTAGTTTCTTGCTAATTTAATTTCCGGCCCTGTTGGTTCCTTTTGTATGGTGTGGTTTCTCTCTCTCTCTCTCGAGTTTCGCAATACTATAAGTCCTGTAGGTACTTTTATAATCCTCGAAAGCAATCACAGGCCAAATCATTATTCCTGCAAGGGTATTTTGAATTGAAGATGAGCTCTGACTTTGAGAAAGGAATAAAAAAGCAAAGTATCTGGCAAAATTTGCAACTCTCCCATGCCTCTGCAAGCGAACAAGCACCTTGGCTTATGGCATGTGAAGGAGCCGTAAGATATACCACTCCTAACTTTGATAAAAGTTGAACTTAGCCCACGGTTTTTTAGCCCTTGTGTCCCATCCCATGAGTTGATCGCTCATTCCGTCTAGCAAAGGACCAATTTTTAGTTTACACTAAAGCTCATCGTTTAGTTTTTTTTTGAATTCGTCCAAACGTTCAACCGATGGCTGAGCACTTCACATGCATTCATGCTTTACGATGAATGGGCAAGTTAGTTCACCTGTGTCATTAAATGGGTGGTAAGTTTTTCCCCGTTTGAACAAGTAATAAGGCACCTTGGAAACTAATTTGAAGATGCGCTTATAACCCTGAGACTCGCTGAATGCTCTGTTCCTCTTGTAGAATGCAGTCAGATCTGCAAATATTATTGAGTAAATGGCGTGTAAATCAAAGAATTACGTCCTCGCTAGTTGAGTTTTTCCCCAATGTGCAGAGAGCAGAATCTCTCGGTGAAAGTGCTTTTTTTCTTCATATCCTCTCATCCCTCATCATCCCGTCTCTTCATTGCCGTTAGTGTGCATTGCTCACGGGTTTGTGCCATCATATTATTGGGTAATAACGCTAGTTGGTTCGTTGGCTGACCAAAGTTTGCAATTTAAAGAGTTTAGGAGCAGTGTATGAACTCGTGGGATCTCTGGCAGAGCGTTGACGTAAGTCATGCTACGGCCAAACTACTTTGCATCCGCATTCAACGTCGTGAACCACGAGAGAGGAAGAACAAGTGCAGGTGAACGGTTCGGCGGAGGACTCATCCGCTCCACCCTCCCACTAATTTTTCCTTCCTCAATGACTTGGGTTATGACCATTTACATGTTCCTCTGGTTGTGAATATTGCCATTATCGTTATTATTTTCCGATATTCCAAGCACCGCAGGAATACCACAAGCCACCAGCCTCATCCCTCCATCAATAAGTTGGAAAAAAAGGATGAAAACGGACGGACAATCCATCATTCCCTACAGATGCTGCACGCGAACTTGAAAGATTCCTGGCTCGTTTCCGATCACGGAGACATTGCGAAATGATGAAATTATTTCTCATCTAAACAAGAATGCATCCCTCCTTCTCACATTACACATCACCGTGGCAGTAAAGAATAATGGCGAGATTTACTGGAACCAAAGCCAATGAGCTGCTTAAGCAAAGTGAAATGGTTGTGGCGAGGCTGTAAAGCTCGGCGACTGCCAGGACACAAAGTACGTGCAATTTTTTCCGTCGCGTGAACAGAGAGGTAGAATTGCAAAAATCGTAAAAGAATTTCAAAGCCATTTTCCTCGGTGGAGCCAAAAACCTTGCAAATTCTCACAGCATCACGTACCAAGCTCGTTATTGCTGAAATCGGATTTAGGCACATGTACACACAGGATTTGGAAAAGAAAGCGTGGAGGATGGAATGTGCAAATTTTTACAGTCGTAAATCTATCACTTGTTAATTGCTCGCTAAATTTTCAATGCGGGCTTCACGTGCAGTCTGCCCAGAATTTTGTCTCGCACCATCCCCACACCTTGTTATACTAATCACTCCAAAGCATTACAAAACTACTAAAAGGATCACGTACGTCTCACTACTACACACTAGTGCTCAAATCAACGAACGACTTTGAACCCTTCTGCCCCAATAAACAGTCTCCTCCCCACTTCCCACCTTCCCTTTTAAGTCTACAAGTCTTGTAAAATTCTGTGAAATGAAACAATTCTCATGCACACAGAATGCTCAAACATTGCCAGAGTCAGTGGGAACTTTCTGGCAGAGATTCGGCTGAGAAAAATTATCATCCTATCATCCTATTTCTTAATCTGGATGACAATCCAGTGTTTGTCCCTGTTTTGCGCTCAGGTGCTCTCAGCATACAGAATCTGCCATGTCTGGTTGCAATGGCAACCGAAGATTCTCATCAGAGATTCACCAGGTGTACGTCATATCCTATACCTGTACGTATGTATTCCCTCACTGTTCATTCATGCTTAGCTGGGAGAACTTGAAAATTCTCTCATGCACGTCAAACCTATGACCCAGCACCCAGTCTGAATCTTTCACAGGCTTCTGAATCCTTTCCCATGGTTATTGCAGTTTACACATGACATCACCTCATCAGCGACTGCATTAAAATTAGTCAATGTTTTTCAAGTTCTATGTGCTCAGTGCATTTTTTCTATATTCCCGAACAGATAAGTGCGCTAAATTAAGGAGTTGAAGAAAATCTTCTTGGAACTACAACAAGCACTGCTCTCCTACAAACGTATACCTGTGCATGTGAGTAATTATACTGAAGGATGTGTATGTGTGTGTGTTCATCTCCTTTAATTGGTATTGTTGCCTCACCGGCGCATCGTAAGCTGTTTAGAGAGCTCCAATTGTAGCTCAATGGCTCTCAGCCTGTCTACCCTACCCTTGCGGAACTCCAAGTGTGTCACTGTACCATTGACTCGACCCTTCCTTCTATTATTTTGGCCATATGCACCGAAGCTAGCTGCGAATCGTTTGAAATTCGCATGTGCGAAACCAGCTTCCCAGTTTCGGATTCCTGGCAATTTGGCACCATTCTGCTCCTTTTCACCTTACGAACACGGTTCCAAAGTCGAAATTCGGGACAGGGACCTTCAAAAGGGTCATTCCCAGCCCGAAGTACGCCATGTGCGCGGAAAAATTTTCACCATCTCCCCGTTGAAAGTGAAGAGAGCGTTGCACAAGTGCATGAATCAATTCAACTCCGCGAACCTACATGGTATTGGTTGAGAAAGTATGTTACTACGAATGGAATTTGACACCAGAGATTATTCATTCCGTAATCCAAATCTGCTCATATGCCTCGCCGCTCATACGCCTAAAAGTATGTGCACACTCTTCCCACCCTCTAATGCATAGTATGCGACTCATACGAGCGGATTTGCCTTCTCAGGTCATAACAACGTCTGTCCACCGTAAGACACTCATGGCGATGATGAGTGTGTACACAAGGCATAATATTTTTCTTAAGCTCTGCTTCAATCAAGTCTCGCTCATTTCATCTGTCCTCTCGTCATAGGAATAAGAAGGATCTACTGTGGCGATCCACCTAATTCGCAGTACATTTCGCACACATCCAGACCATTCTGAGACGAGATGAGGTAGAAGAAATTTCCCCTCCTCTCTCAACCCCATCCTCGTCATCATGTTCGCTCTCAGTAAGTATTTGTTTAAAGTGAAAGGGAATACGTTGGAAAATCAAAAGCTGTGAGAGATCGGACATGCAGAAAACAATATGCAAACTCAAAGAGCAAGAGAATGTCATGTGCCACACCAGGAACGAAAGCCATGCGATATCCTTACAACCCTTACCGTAATCAAGTAACGCAATAGGAACGGTTCTGTTAACGGCGCCGTTTAGCGAAGAGGAGTCCTGTGCTTTGAAAGCCAACTTATTATGACGTATAACTAATTGCCGGGGCGCATCACCTCTTCTGGTTATCAATAAAGCGTGGAAAGAACATTCCTCCTACTACTAATCCCAACACTGTACGTGGGCACATAAATTCTCATTTTGCACGCTCCCTGCGAGCACAGGACCTGCCGTAATTTACAAACTCGCACTGCCATTTGATTCCGTCTTCCTGACAACAGGTAATATCCCGTCATATCAGAGTGGGGCCAGGGCTATTTTAGCCATCAGTTTGTAAGGAGAGACACAAGGGAATTTCAAATATTACAGGGTGCAATGAGGAATACCTCCTGGCTCAGTATGCAGCCTGAACAAAAACTGTGAGTTATGGTCGGGGTGAGAGAGAGAGGGATGGATTGGCAATTTCACGAGATTCCACCTATAGGGAAGCGCATCATACGAGTGGAAAGGATAATGTGGTTCCTTGATCGTTGCACCTTATGCAGTTGATCGCTGATCGTAACGCTTACCGGGATGTGTCCCACAACTCAACAGCTCGCCACATGGCGTCCAGTGGCCTTATAAGTCAATTGAGGAAATTTTCGCGATTCGCCGCTCAAATTATTTTCGTGGGTTGCGAAAACCTTTGGCCATTTCTCTTCACCCTTTTAAAGAATCCTCTCTATCAAAGTAAAATGTGACCTCTTTCATCTCCATTAATTTCGTTTCTTTCCAACCTCTTGAGTGTGAGCAAACTTATTATGTGAAGGGGGGATCAGGAATCGGGAAAAGCCCATCAGTTTCTTAATTTAGCCACTTGTCTTACGCTGATCTGGTACTAGTGATAATGCCTGCTTGATGCCATCAGTCCTTTTCCCATTCATATGAATGGGGTATGGTGTTGCTTCTACTGCAATAATTGAACATTAGGCCTTGCTCAATGCATGCAAAATCCCAGTCTATTCTGCCTGTCCTTATATGCGAGTATGGAAAGGGTTTAGGCCAGAACACGGATCCGGCTGGTGAATGAAGAGCAAGTGTGGATGCAATAAATAAGCTGAAATTGGCGAATCAAAATACAAGTACTTACATGTGGTAATAGAAATATTGCAATCCATGCAGTCCATATGGGTAAAGACTTTAGCAGTGCTGTGAAAAAAATTAAAAGAGCAAATAAATATTTCACCAAGGACTCATCGCATTCATCAAAATTTCACGACACTTAATCACAATTCATCCCCCTTTTGATATTACTCTCAGCTCCGTAAGTGGTGGTACGAGCTTATTTTCTGCCGTTTTTTTCTTCGAGTACCCGCAATCTGCAAACGGTAATTTGCAATGTCCATATTTGTGCTGGTGCTGGAGGGCAGGTCGTTGTAAAATTCACCAAAACGTCTTGTACACTCCGTCCATCGAGTCTTGCCTCTCTCTCTCTATCTTAGTCGATGTTCCTTTGGGCTCTTGGTCCTCGGTTGGAAATTATAACAAGGTTTTCCAAGTTCCATATTTATCCAACCTTCGTGGGCTTTTCGTGGGGGAGGAAATTGTCCGCTTCTCCGTTTGTTCGTGTGCAATTTGCATCATGCGAAAATTTCTCGTGTCCCGTTAAGCTTGTAATTTGCTCGCAGAATCATGCATACTACAGGTACGCGAACAGGATATGTCAAGTCCACCATCGGCGAATTTCTCCCTCCTCGTCATCATCGTCAGCTCCCTGAGCGACTCGGCTCCAAGGGCTGTTCCTATCCTCAGGTCCTGCTATCGCTAATGCAATCGTTAATTGGTCTTGGGATTATTGTAAAAAAAAGTTCACTCTCAAGAACAATGGTAATTAGCATTTACCTTGATACCATTTTACTACGGTGTATAAATATTGACAGTTCGATATATAGTGATTGAATTATAAAATTCATCCAGTTACGCATCATAAGCATATCAGTTCACCACTCACTCTTCCCATTTTTGAATAGGGTGGGTTGGACAAGGAACTGGTGAAGGTTTACATGGCCGGTGAATCCGGACAAGATCACGTTCTTGAATCGTTGTACTTGGCAGACACTCATGTACTGCACCCAGCCAGATCTGTCGGCCGTGGTAGCAATTATAATTATTAATGCGCGACTGAATACAAAGAGCCGGCAAACAATCTGGTGTATAGCAACGAATCAGCAAGAAATACTAAGGTTACACAAACGTTTGAGGACCACGCATGTGTCTCCCACGCAAATAAATCGCAAGGATGTCATGTTCGGCATTTCGCTCTGCCTCGATGACAGTTTGTGCGGATGAGAGGGAGAGAAAAATACTGCTTGTGAAAAGTTAATTGCTCGGATTGTGTGTGCCTTATCAAAGGCAAAGGGTTAGGCAAGGGTGCGCGAAATCTCAAGTGCAGACCTGCATGCGTTTCTGTGGACTTGCCAAACTTGCGCTTGATTTAGGGAAAAGAGTCACTCGTCTCGCGATTGCATAACGACCATGAGCCATAAGTAACTGAAAACACAATGCGAAATGGGTGTTGCACCTCTTGAAAAGTTCTCGTGCCCTGGTTTTTGACTTGTGGGCTTCCGACGTGGGTCGTAATGGCACGCAAGACAAAGCTATTTGTTTGCATTCATCATAAGTATCTGGCTGTCTATCTATTGCTCCTCGTACCTTCGAATCCAATGCTACACCTACGGAAGGTGTGCAGGTTCATGCTCGTACCGATAAGTAAAGGCTGAGATGCTGTCGTCGCGAGAAACGTTTTCAACGGCATCTTTGCTATTTATCACAGCGTGTGCTATGATCCACATAACTTGAACCTCCTGCCCTACCTACGCTGGGTAAGGCTAAATGACACGTTAAAAATAACTCGATAATTTATCATCTGCAAGAGTTATTGACGTGTGCGAAATTTAATTTGCGTGGGTTTTCCACAACTTTTCTCTTCCACTTTTGCCAATCTAGCGGATCACCACCACTGACCACTTGGTCAGCTTAATGTCTTAAGTAGATTGTGTATTTAAAATACACAAGAAGACAAATGGAGCTCACCGGCTCTGATTCCTTCTGGGCTTTGCGTTTTCTTATGCAAATCCGCTTGTGCAAAATATGGTCTTCTGATTAGCCCACGCCAATAAATACATATGAGTGAGCAAATGGAAAAGATGTGTAGCTTCCGCTCGCTCTTGAATGTGGATTGCTGATCGGAGATTTCTTTTCTTACACAATAAGCCTGTAGCTTGTTAACCGCATCGGTCGTTATATTCTGCTGACATTTATCGATTGTAAAGTACCATGTCTACAAGCCATCCTGCGGTCCTAATCCTCTTGTTCCTGTAATCCTTCCCTTGTTGGAAACATAGAGAAACTACAGCAAACCTGTATGTACATCCACTTGAGCCTCTGCCAGACCCAGCAGACCCTCTGCCTACGCCTTGCCAAGGCCGGTTTCTTATTTGAGAAATGGCAATCACACCCTTCCCCTCGGTATTAAAGAGAGTGAGGTAGTGAGAGATTGAGCGCGGGGAGGGGGTTGAAACCATAAGCTGTTTCACTTTCTTCGATGCGATTGATAAAATCACCAATACAGCCACATGTGCCTTGTCAAAGAGGCTCAGGTCGTGAATCCATGTGACTTACATTCGCGAATTTTTTTTCCGATTCGTCATCCTCCATGTGTGTGTTCAAAGGCTAGATATGACTACCCTACTTACTACCAGGCCCACCCCCTGCCTACATTTCTTCATTGACAACTAATTTGGGCATACTTAGGGACGATAATTGTCCCTAATCATTCGCACTGCACAGCCTGCAATCTTCGATCGCATCTTCACCACGGCACACATTCCCTACGCTGCGCTTCTTCTTTGGTCGTCGGCATCCGCCGGCTTCGCAGAAAGCAAGGGTTTAATTCCGAAGCCATAATTGCAAGCATAGTCTGTTACAACTTTTACTTTGTTATCGAAAATCTTTCATTTGTTAATTATGATTGATGACCAACTTATGAAAAGCTCATGGGATTGAGCCATTGTTAAGCGTCTGGGAATTATACAGTGCCATGCACTCGTTTAGGCATTCACGTTTCTCAATCAGTGTAATCATAAATCAATAATTCTTTGTTACTACAGCGGAATAGTTTGCAGAAAAAAGAGCCACAACCCTTTAATCAGCCCGGACCTTTAATGAAATCCTAATGATAATGTCGCCATCAACTAATATAATTGTCACGGGTGTCAGCCAGATAAAAATACGCACACAGGTGCATAGAAGGGGCCGAGAAGGTCTTTGAAAAATTATACACCTTGTCTTCTCCTCGTCCTTAGCCTCTTATAGGTATGTGGCTACAGGTAAAATTGAAAGTCAATAAAAAAAATGAACATGTTATGTGGAGAAGAAGTGAGCGCCTTCGCTCCTCCATCTCTCAAGCATGACGGGCTCGACTGCTTTATATTCTTTTACCAACGAGAACAAGCTAAGGGTTGGGCATTGCATTAACAACTATTTCCAGCCTGACGGAACACCGAGCCAGCCTTCATGTAAAGTGAAGCAATGAAACTAATTTTATGGCTCAAGATTCGCAGGTCATTTCACTGGATTTCTCCTCATGTTGGATGGAGCCGTATGTCATTTCTCACTCATTGAGAGTCACCGCCGCCAGTCCGCCAACTATTGTTTGCTAGACTTGATTTCTTGACTCCCAGTTACTTCAAGTCCGAGTCGCAGGTGGGTGACTTATACGAGAAAACTTGTTGAATTTACAGCCTGTTCATTTTATTCGAGAATGGACAGCGCCACTATTTGGAAAGGATGCGCCTGTCCAGCTATCAAATTGTTTTCATTACAAAAGCTGCCAATTTCAATAGAAACACCAGCCCGAACACAATCTCTCATTATCGGCTCTTTGACTCATCCAGAGGTCTTTTAACCCTGTGAGATTCGAGGCGAATTTCACCAGTCCGCTGTGTAAATCAAACGTTCGCATTACATTACGTTACCAGTTATACCGTATATGCTACACCTCCTTTTCCCTCCTCCACTTCGGCGAGCCTGATCCTCCAGCACCTCCTGAAGAGCAGGTGAGTTGAATTCATAACTCTTGAGATTCCATAGGCCTGAATACAAGACTAGTACACTCTGATTCTCACCATATGCAGGCAGATACTAGACCCCATGCTTTTCGCCAACCACTCCACCGAACCTTGTCCATTCCACAATCTCTAGAATAGAATATCTCCATGCATATGTACACAAATACACACCCGCACCGGTCAGTAGCGTCTTGCAAGAATGCGTCGTGGGACTCATCCACGCACCTGTTTCTTGCTCACCTTCTTCTAAACTTGCCATGATTGCAAATGCCAAGGTATTATGTACGTCCCGCCGTGGCGGTCAGCATCCTCCTCCCAGATCTTGACAGAAGAAGAGCGGCGTTATGTGAACCTCCCGTCCAGAAAGCGTTACATACATGCCAGTAATCTAATCTGATTTGTTGAGCGAGTAAATCCTACATACGTATGCTAAAATTCAGCCCGAGATGCACACGGGGTTAACTACTTTACGAGCTCCGTGTCTTTTCCTCACATTCTATATCCTTATGCCTGTGATCAAATGTATACAACTTTGGAGCCGCAGGTAATTATGATATATGATACTCATGTGCGGCACTGACTGAGCTCATCTTGCTCGCTAACAAAGCCATTTTGTGCTACAGCTTTAACAACAGTGGCTAATCTGGCCCTACTAGACTTAGACGATTAAATCCACTGCCCCTGCCTCTTGCTAATGTAATACTTGGTCTTGAAGGATTCCCCTGATGAGAAGTGGCATAAAAACTTGCAAGAAGCACAGTTTGAGATCCGTGGCAACAATACGGAGGCAAATATCCTTCGGATTTCCGAACAGAAACTCCAAATTCGCAGCGGGGGTCGGAGGATAGCAGTCTTTTTACATTAAACAAGTACAATCTGGGGAAATAGTTCTTTCGTCACACTCCTCAGTATCAACTGCCGCATATGCAGGCTCGTTCCTTAAAAAAGTTATTAATATCGGCATCAATTAAGTAGCCTATATGTACCTGCACCTGTTGCACGATTAAGAAAAGGTATTGCGCTGCCTCCGAGGCTATTGTAAGACAGGGTAGTGCAAACTGCAAGAACATTCCATTTGATAGTGACGTGTAGCTGAATACAATGAACTTTACCCAGTTGCGTAAATTGAAAATCCTGTCTTCCAAATGTGGTGGGAGAAGATGGCTTTGATCGGCAATAAAACCCCTCGCCTCCAGCTTTTCCTCCCTCAAAACTTGACATATTACTTTCAATAAAGAACCAAAATCAATCACTCAACCCCACGCTTCTGTAAGCGGGGCCGTGCTGTGTAGTAATTCGTAATCCTAAAGGGCTTTTCATCCCAGCTATACTAGTAAATGAACTCTCTCGCCCTGATCTTTTCAAGATTAATGCTGTAAAAAGTAGTAGGTTCGGCGGCCAAAGGTGTCTGTCCAAAGGATATCCGCGATGCATCCTTCATCACAGCCAATGCAACCGAACTTTGTCAGTTTCTATTCACTCAAATCGCCATAATTTTCAACACGTTTCGTGACTCAGTTTCTAATTAAAGTATATGGCTCATATAGGCATGCTCTGGCTACAATCTTGAACCTTTCATCGTCCATCTGGAGCTCTTGCACAGTATCTGCAAATGTTTGCGCCATACCGGCAACTCTCACCTGCAGTAAATGCTTTGATTGTTGTCGCAGGAGCAAATAACGACCGAAATCAAAGATGTTTTTCCTTTTCATCATGCCAAGAAAAATGCATCACGCCCAGTCTACCCACCCTGGTGACAGAGGAGGACCGGAGACGTTTCGTGCTCATTGTTCCGTAATTACTGCGACATAATCTTGCATGCATTGCTGCTCGGGAAATCAAGTCCTGTGCTGTCGTACCGATGTCAACTCACTTGGAGGACAATCATTCGCCGCCTTTACGCCAGTCCATAGATTATCATATGCGCTGACAGGCCCTCCGTGACTTATTTCTCCGCAGGGTTGGCACTGGTAAATAAACTTAGGAGAATAAATACATGATGACTGAACCGTCGTCGTGCTTTCCGAAAGATTTATGACACTTTCCACGGTCAGACTTTATCCAAGCAGCATCTTTTTACTGTTTGAACATCCTGGAAGGAAATGCGTAAAACTCATCGTCTTCTCGCTTTTGCGAGTTGCAAAGATGGGCGCTCCCTGGATACGGGTCCCAAGCTTGGGGTGAAATTGTGGTGGGTTGAAAAAAAAATTGCCATGGCGAAAAAACCTTTTTTACGACGTTGAAATGTAAAATTTCACCTTTTCTATCCGCCAGCTTCGAAAACAGACACAACAGGTACTTGCAAGTTGGAAACTTTTATGACTGGCCGTCAAAAATCTTTGTTGGGAGCATGCCATGCTCCGTGTTAGCCGAATGTTACGATTTTGTGAGACGGTCCTGCTCAGTCTGTCTTACAAGGTACTTGATCACTGCACCCGAAATGCTTTACGCCAAAAAAGAGTCTTATGGCGGAGCCCTTGTTCACGTTTTTTACTTTTGGAACTATAACGGCTGTCCTGTCTCTGAGGCTCAAGGACTTTGTCTATTTCATACAAGCCAAGTTCTTCAAATGATATTCCAGCAGACCTGTTCCAAGTCCTAGGTAAAATGAGCACTTGAGAATCTTCGGGATTTTACTACGAGCGGGGGCTGGTTACAGTCTGCCATTAGCTCAGGTGAAACGAGCGAGCTCAAGGAAAGTTAAGTGTCATTTGCTGGCAGTGAGCAATTTTACCCCACTTGAATAGCCCAGGGTTTGTACAATCCTTCCAGGAATTATCCGTCGCAATCCAGCTTTTGCAACGCAGTAATTGCGGTTATTTAGCATTCTGCGCGGATGTGGAACACGTGAGAAATCCTCCTTTTTGTCGGAGCCAGTGCCGCATAAAAATGAAGAACGAGACAGTGGTGAAAGTGCTAAAATTAGAGACTTTCCAGTCTCGTGTCTGTTACACACACCTGTTGAAATTCCAGCCCCGAAGGAGAATTCAAAGCAGGAGCGGATTTTAAAAAAGGCTTGAGTGTCAGCACTGCATCTTTTCTCCTCGAAAGGAAAAACCACGAGACTTCCTCCTTCATATGCTCACCACGTTCCCATCTCAGCTTACTTTTACTAGTTGCACTGACTAAGTCCACTCACTCACCGTCTTCCAAGCATGATCAGGACTATGAATGTAAATTACACAGAGCTGGTCCATTCTCTGATTATCTTGATCGGTTGTTACGAGCTGAACGAGAGGAGAAGCGTCTGCAACAGTGTATACGTGCCAACATCCGCCGAATGCTATCTTACCAAGAGGTGAATTTGATCTTTGCGCTTAATCGACAATCCTTCATTTCTATTGCAATTCCGTCCAATCAACCGTAATCAACTAACTGAGAGTAATGGCAGAGTTCACATTAAAGAAAACAAGAGGATTCCCTTACATAACTCAGGATCTCTCCCTGTCTCTCTATTCCTCCTTGCAATTCATCCCAACTGTCTACTTTCCCATCGATAAATCACATAGACCCTCCGAGTCATTTCTGTTGCACAGGTGAAATTAGCGATCGTCATCATTTAAAGGAACTGAAAACAATGCGTACATCTTCCTCGAAGATGATGTGCGCAAAAATAGCTACGGTTTGAAATCCCCAACCTTCCTACTTGTCAGTCCTGCCATTAACTTTCAATTAATGCTGCGCTGCAACTGCAGCATCACTCACATACATCCTCACGATGCAAGCGTTTCCTCCTTTGAATGTCCGACGGCATAAAGCACAAGTTTAGCTCTTCAATTGTTCGCATTCCCTGTACAGAGCCCAGGTGCTAATTACTAATTGCAGCACAAGGCAGATGTCAAATACAACCACGCTTTTTCCACCACTAACCCAGCAAACTTTAATTGCTA
>VRMD01002137.1:0-14180 GCA_009872375.1 Sminthurides bifidus | reverse complement strand
AGCAAATAATCACTTTTCTTTTATTAATCATTTTAAGGGTCATCTAGGAATTGTGTGCGATTTAAAATGCGCTTTTCTTGTTCTTGGGATTTCTGGTTAAACTGAACAGCGAAGTCTACTATAAAAAACACCGTTACAGCAACGAGCACCAGAATAATAAAAGTTACCACACCAAGTATGGCGCACATGGTGACTGCAGTCATGTAATAGGGTCTTGCCCCGTTTCGTCGCGCAAAAACATGTTGTTCCGCCGGCGTGGGTGAGTTTAGGGTCAATTCATTCCCCACAGGAGCTGCACTCATCGCTTCCGCGTAATACTTTTTTCCGGGGGCCGGGTTGGCAGGGCTCTGTAAGGTCTTATTATTTTCATTTGATGCCTCTTTCCTCTGTGTGTCCGCTTTTTTGTATGTATCACTCATTTCCGGTTCCAGGTTTGTTTAAGAGTGTCAGTTGTCAGCTTATATGAATTTTCTCGTAACCCTGAAGACTAGTTCCTTTTTTGGAAAAAGTTAATTAGCACTCCTTCCTCAACTTCCCAAGGTGGTTTAGCAGCTTTAAGAAATGAAAAGATGATGACAACAATAGGCTGGTCCCTCAGAATTCCTGGACAGAAAGGGATTACTTTTGATTTTACTTGTGTCAAACTGAAAAGCTTCAAACGGAGGTCTTAAGCTACATGATAATATTACTGTCAAACTACCCATGTGTATTTATTTTTCTCACGTACTAAAGTACTGTACCGATTTAAATATTCCCATCATGAGCTAGCGATCCTTTTCTTCAAAGTCTGTTCCATTCGTTCCTGCATTTTATCCATTTTATCCATAGTTCGAGACATATGTTGATGAGAACTAATGACGAAGTGAATCACGACTATGACGGGAATTAGGGTGATCAGGACACACAACACAATACCGGCGATAGCAAGCTTTCCCAGGCCTTTCTTTACACCAGTTGTAGTTGCTGGTAGAGGCGCTTGAAACGCCACTGGTCCGCCTGGGTAATATGTTTGGGTGTAAATTGGCACTCCTGGAGGTGGTACTACAGCGTATTTGTTTGTTTGCACGGTTCCTTGGGCGCCTACAGTATTCTCCTCTTTGTTTCATTGCGACCGCTGTCCCTTGGCCACCTTGTCTTCAATGGTTTTTATCCCTTAAATAATAACAGTCGCGGATGCCGCTTAGCAGCAACGCAACAGCGAATTTATCGCCACAAATTCCACTGAGTACCGAAAGAAACAACTGAGACGGCCAATTATTTCAGTTCAAAATGAAGCAAAGACCCGGGCTTCCCGGAATCGCTGCCATGGCACACTTGGATTAATGCTATACTACCATTACCGCAACCCCATACTTTGCGCCGTCTTACTTTGTTTTATTAATAATTTTTAATTTTGGGAGGCATTTCAAGATTTTAAGAATTGATGGTATGAATTGGTCCCGTATTCAGTTAAAATGATGATCGGGGCAAAAATGCTCATTGAATTGCGGCATATTGTACATAAAACTGACTTGTAAGGAGCCCCGAATACTAGTCGGAATCTTGCGCTTGAGTTATTGATTATTTATTCCTGATTCGAATTCTTCCCTATGTTTCTTTATCTGCTCTTCTGCTTCACTAGCTTTTTTTGCATTGCTAAGCATAGCTATCATAATATAAATGAAAACACCCAAAACTATCAGAACGATAATAGTTGCTAAAGTTGCGAAAAGTGCGCATTGCATTCCGAGTATTCTGCGACCTCCTCGATTGACAGGTTGCTGGTGCAATCCATAAGGTTGGTTGTAAGCAGGAACAGCACCTGGTGCTACGACGTAGTAAGGAGTTCCTGGCGTTCCTTGGATGCCATTCGTCGGGACCGGCGCCGTGTTGGCCATTTTGTTAAGTATCAGAAGTTAATTGCTGCTCTCAATAAGGCGGTTCCATGCTGCATTCTGGAGGGTACCGTGGTGCACAGATATCTTAGTTAGGCGTTAACAAGTCTGATGTTTAAGTGTATGCAAGTATGATGCACGATTGTCCAGATTCATTCTCCATTTTGCATTACTATCTATCCTCGGGGAACAATTATAGGAAAACGTCGCATGTAAATGAGTAGGATAAAATACAAAACATTTTAGTATTGAAGAAAAATTTGAAAAGAACATACCACAGAACCATTCAGAACAATAAAAATGTTTTAGAAATCAGTCATGCGAGAAACAAAATTCGAGTGGATGGTGATATTAATTTTGAACTTATGCTCTTACACGGTAACGGAACACGCCGATATTCCGGTGAGCACTCTGTAACAGTGAAAGTGTTGTTCCTTTTTCGGATTTTATAGTCCTACTGATTCAAACGAAAGCCGCTTCCTATTCCGTATTTATAATTTTTCCATAATATCTCACTGCATTAAAAATTCCGTCTTTTGTTGGAAACACACCCGGTTTGAAAATTTGAACTTCGTTTAATAGAATAGAAGGGATTTATTCACAAGTTGTCATGAGGTTTCTCGCTTAAGAACAAACAGCGATTCTAGCTAGTCGACGTCGACATTTTCAGCTCGCCTATCCATCATTCTACAGTCTGACACTTTCATGAAAAAAAGATAAGTTGTTGGTATTTTTGAGCATTTAGCACATGATGGGAAGTGCGACAAGTAATATTAAAAAAATAGGTTGCGGAATTGAGTATTCTACCACAGTCTAAACGGTTTGGCAATAGTTCTACTACACGATTTTGATCTTGTGCTCCTTGGTGGCATATACACCTTTGTATTTATCGAATAGATTAGTCAAAGCTTCAACGTAGGTTGCATGGTGCTGATCGATTTGCTCTTGAGTTGGATGTTCCACTTTTTCGCAATAAATCGGAGCTCCGACTGGAAAAAAGATTACAATGTAGGCATACATGAACGGTATTATTAGCACCAACGTAGAAAACGCTGGTGAATGAACACATGGAACTTAACGCACACTTACTGATAACAGCTATGGGCCTTCGGTGGGGAAGGATGCCAAATGTGTATTGAAAGAAACCCCTGCCTAGGAAAACGACAGGCGCCATTCCCATGATTTGCTGAAGTCGATTCTTGGATTTTTCGTGTCAAACTTCCTTCAGGATTCGGAATCTGGTCGTATATGTCTGTTTCGCCGAAGCAGAATACAGGAACCAGAGGGGCACTGGTAGCGAAAGTGCAACCATTTAAACAAAGGGAGAAATTGAATCATATTAAGTTAAAGAAATAGTCCCAAGAATTTCAATTTCGAGAGACCTTACCCATTCTGGAGGGCAACTTTTATGAAACCCTTGCGCCGCTTGAGGTGAACTCGGCACTCAAGACTGGGATGCGAATCTAGAGATTCCGGGGCACCGCCCGGTACCAAAACAGCGGCATGACCTCCATCGGGCAAATTCAATAAGTAGTTCAAACTTGATCTTGATGCGGAACAAACTCCTGTTTGTAAGATTTTTTACGTCAGCCAAGCATTTCACGCCTCATTAGCTCCGATTAACATAGAATCTGCCTGAACGAATAAGTTATTGGAATCTTTCATGTTCATCACCTCCGCTTAGGACGTATTCTCGGTACAAGGGGAACCAGAAATGACCTTCCATGGTGAGCAAGTGTGGAGTTAATCCAGGATAGACTTTTCTGAAGCTCATTCCCTCTGGAATTTCATCAGAAAATCAGTTAATACTGAGCATAGATCATTTGGGGTATTCTGGCACTCTCGGCAGAAGATCTAGCAGTTACCGGAGGCGAAACTCGCAAACGCTCCAGCGCACAAAACCCCGTGAGGATGGTAACCAAAGAGGTAGTTCTTGGATGGGTCCAGGTCCACTGTCTTGACTAATGTCACGGGGAAGAAGTGCCCGAAACGTTTCCACAAATTCCAGTTTCGAACCCATTCTGACCTGAGAAGCATGACGTTAATGCAATTACTGATTCCTATCGCACCAAAAACAAGTGAGTAAAAGGCTGCGTAGCAGCAAGTTAGCAAGCTACCTTCGTCCACCTCTGTTAGGAGTATCGATATCGTAGAAGAACCAGAGAAGATAAGCTACTGCAAGCCACCACCAACTTGTGTACAATATCATGTAGGCCAGTAAAGCTACCGCGGTTGGGCCCGCAAATAGAAAGGCACCAATCTGAAAAACCCCAGGGAATGAACCTTCGAAAAGGAGTACCTATTTTGACCGTCCTCATACCTATTACACGTTAATTACAAAACTCACCCAGCAGGCCACGGCAACAGTTTCCATTCTGCGTTCCCACGGAATCTTCAGAGGTGCCATCTCGACACCCAATAGCTTCCGTGTCTTCTTCCTGACAAAATACCCAAACACAATTTAGCCAGTAACCAGAACTGCCTTTTGAGAGAATTAAGGGATATGATGAAGTGGAATATGCAAGCCATTGATTTTGAGAATTTTTGTGAAAAAGAAAACAATCTTACTCCGTGTCAGACGAAGAATCGGTAACGTGCGCATTGTTTTTCCCGTTTCTCTCCATTGCCGGTGTCGTTCAGAAGCACGTTAGGGGAATACTACTAAACTCTAGCGATCCATTTCAGTGTGTAAATACGCCAGTCTGATAATCGCACATGTGATAGTACCACGACGAAATGTGATGTGCTTGATAGATTTGAGTGAAAATTGCTTTACATGCGGTAGAAGCGTACGGAGGGTTAGTGCACCAGAGGTTGGGACACAGTACAAAGGATTATCTAAATGCATGATTCCAGATTCAGTCTTTCTATTTAGGGCCGAACGTACTCCAGCAAAAGGATGTGGCAAAAACTATTGCAGTAATGAAAGGTTGGTTAGGATGATCGACTTGGATGATAAATTCTGTGCACGAAATTTCCTCACGCTCATTTCGAGTTGAGTTAGCAGTATAACATGATAATGTGGATTAATGGAAGTAGCTATGGGACAATTACTTGAGTCTAGTGTACGATAGTGTTTGTACTTTCATAGTGCCAGCAATGTTCACTCTCATACATTTTCTAGATCGCGAATGAATCTCAGAGAAGAGATTTGACAGTTCTCACCATTCATCTGGTGCTGCAGTGCAAGAGGCCTCGAGCTGATAAAATTCTATCAGCAGCGTTTATTTATGCACGAGTTAAGTTGCGAGATAAAGGCGTTGAGCAGCCTTGTCCATGTAGTCTAGCGTGTAAATCCAGGATAGATGTGCAAGTTCTTTACGATCATCCGTACTTTAAAATTCACAAGTTTCGTAAACGAGAATGATAAAGGTACGTGGATAAACTACCAATAGATACAAGGGGAGCATGACTGAAAAGTTCCACCATGTCAAGTTCGTCAGACAAGTATTCATCAAGTAAGCAGTAATCGTGACCTTGAGACAAATGAAGCTTGCACCGTGTAGTAATGAATAACCTAGTCAGCTTGTAGCATTACGCCTTTTCATTTCAGTTTACAGCCTATCTTGAGAAAAGCAGCTAAAAGGGTCAGTGCTTACGAGCAATCCATAGTGGTTGGACAGTTTGTGGTTGCGTAACATGGTAATTTGGAAGTCTTCGTCTTACCGCAAGTAATCAGTCGGTGGTAAACGCAATTAAATCTTGGTGATAAATGAATGCCTACGAGGAGATAATGAGTCCATGGTTTCGTTGAGCACAAGAAGAAAACATTTGAAATTGAGTAATTCCGTTAAAAGGATGTCTTAAAGTTTGAGTCGTCACCTGGGATTGACGACGTCAACACTGAAGGTTCTAGCTCTAATGCTGAGTATGAAACAAGAGTCTTGAAGGACTTTCTTTGAGTGGAGAAAGTCTCAATTGAGCGAACGAAGTGGGGAAAGCAGTCACTCTCCGGTACAAGCAGCAACAGGATGCATTTTCTCCTCGTGCAAAAGCTAGTGAAAAAGCTACCCGAGTTGAAGAAACTGGTAACAAGTAAAATATATGCTGCTCTCATACCTTGCAAACGAAGGAGACAGTGAGCGAGCTACGAGCGATATTGCGTATGTAGAAGAATGAATGTGCAAATACCGTAGCATGTCAACTGCGACGCAGGCGACAGGAAATGTTGTCCATCAATGCTGGCTAGTGGATGAATGGGATAACGGCGACGCCAAACATGCAAAAGCATACTGCAAGCATTTGGCTCATGCTATGTTCACATTGTTTTCCATATCGATTTTCTCTGTCCAGTCAGCATGACTTTTTTAAACGACTCACCTGTGCACAACAAACAGTATGAGCATGATCTCAGTATTTACGTCATTCAGTTTTGCCTTACAGGAGTACAAGAAGGAAATTAATTAACTCAGTGGGAATCTAGGCACATCAACTGTCAGTGTTTATTGCCATAATGATGTTTTTGGCAAATATACAAGAATTTTCAGTTTTTCTAGCGTTTGCATAAGTATACTCAACCAAGCAAATGCGGTACTCGGTTGGAGTCCTGGAAGCATTACAGGCATTTTGAGCTCGTGGCACCAATGATGCAATCCTATTCTTTATATGTACACAAGCTTGTAATCTGCGGAAGCATATATGTGCTTGTATTTCTCAAACAACGCCATGACCGCATCCGTGTAACGTTTGTGGGTTTCGTCAATCTGATCCTGTGTAGGATTGGGTGTCCTCACTGTGGGAACTGGAGCTCCGACTAAACAAGTTGGACAATGTTCATTGATTTGCTACCCCTGGTCAATCCTTGCCTTTCAATTTGATGAATCTAGTTTACCCAAAACGGTTAAATTGTAATAAAGCTTTGGCTTACCGACTACGTAAATTGGTCTACGTTTGGGCACAATATCCGAAACTATATTGGAAAATCCCCCGTCCCATGAACATGACGGGTGCTACTCCTAGTCTCTTTTGCAGCCAATCCTGGACTTTACGGAAAAGAGAGCCTTCTGGATTTTTCACTTGTGAGTATATTTCCGT
This sequence comes from Sminthurides bifidus, assembly GCA_009872375.1. Classification (NCBI taxonomy): domain Eukaryota; kingdom Metazoa; phylum Arthropoda; class Collembola; order Symphypleona; family Sminthurididae; genus Sminthurides; species Sminthurides bifidus. Next base: position 7,272 of record VRMD01002137.1, on the reverse strand, counting down.
TTCACCAAAGGAGAATACTGGGACCAAACTGGCTCTGTAATTGATAGGGTACGAGGCTGATCGAATGAATTTACAAGACACCTGAGAAAACATTAAATCCAAAACTATGCTTCCCCGAACTCATACCCGTTCCGAATTGCGACTTTTACAAAACCCTTGCGTCTCTTCAAGTGAACTTTGACTTCTGGTCCGGGATGTGAATCCAGTGCTTCAGGAGCTCCACCTGGGACGAGGATTGCGGCGTGTCCGCCGTCTGGGTGGCTGAGGAGAAAGTCCAAGCTTTTGCGAGAGGCTGAACAAGCACCTGATAACATTTCCTCATCATGTGAAAATGCTCTAAATAGCGTTTGGTTTAAGGGCATTAACTTTTTTCCAACTCGTACAACTGTGTATGACAATATGCCCGAAATTACCTGACAGCATTATGTAATCTCTGTAAAGAGGGAATGAGTAATGTCCCTCTAATGTTAGAAGATGAGGTGTGATATTAGGAAACACCTTGCTAAAATTAACTCCCTCTGTTTATCGGATCAAAAAATATAAAAAAATGGCTTAGTGACCAGTAAATTCTCAATGGTTTTTAGTTTACGGTCATATAGTATGCCAAAAAAGAACGGCAAACCTGTGGCAAAGGAACCAAAAGCTCCTGAACACAGAACTCCGTGGGGATGAGAGCAAAATAAGTAATTCTGTCTTGGGTCTAGATCGACTGTTTTCACAAGACTTATGGGATAATAATTGCAGTAGTGGCGCCATAACCTCCAGCGACGAACAATGTCTGACCTGGGTCAAAGATTTTTGGCAGATAAGCAAACAATTAATTCAGGTTAACTTGCTAGAACTGATAACTTATTGACCGTTGAAGTAGTCTGCTTGTGTTTTAAGCTCAAGTTTCTGCAGTTATCAAGTGTGGTTTCCAAAAAGTACCTTCTTCCACCTTGGTTGCATACATCCTTGTCAAAGTAAAAATAAATGCCGTAAGCTACTGAGAGAAACCAATAATCAGTATAGAGAAAGAGATACACAAGCAAGAAAAAGCCAGCCGGTCCTAGAACGAAAAATGAGTAGATCTGAAAATGTAAATAAAATAAAGTTTATGAACATGGTTCTACTCTTTCACTACAGTATTGGACAGGGTTGTAAGTAGGTTTGCAAAACGTTTCATACCCAGGTAGTAACGGCTAAAGTTTCCATTCGCCGATTGAAAGGAATGTGCAGAGGAGCTAACTCTACGCCGAGAATTTTCTTAGCTGAGCGCCTAAAGCGATAATTTAAACGACATGAATAATAGCTGGTCACATAACCTATTAAATCTTGAATTTAAATTCAGCTTACCCCTCTCCAATGCCCATAGCGGATCCTTCCTCCATTTGGATGTTTTCGCGTGAAAAATCACTGAAGAAAATCGCCGGATTCGACAGGCTAAGTTAAAGTATGTCAAGCATTTCGATGAAGAGCTTGAAATTAATTAAGTGAGCCGAAAAAACAGCACATAAAGACATGATAAGAGGTTCAAGATAAATACTTATTTGGCTGATAAAAGCAGCATTGTTCTACACACGCAATGATAGACGAGGTCATGTTTCTTAGTCAATTCTTCCTAGCTAAAACATTTCACCAGATTCGAGAGATGACAGTTCATTTAAGTTTATTAAAAGGTAGCAAAGTCTTGAGCGTTAAGGTCAACTACAAGTACAAATACACGACAACGTTCATCAATGCTTAAACTGGTTCCTTGTCCTTTGTGACGTCGGTTGGATAGCTAAGGTTAACAAATTCAAATATCATGGTATGAAATCTGTTTTCTCTTTCACTGTGCGCAGGAGCATAACACACACGGACTTACTTAAACTTACAGACTGGTAAAAAAGCGATAAGGACCTCCTGTTGAAAGTTTCGCAAATTTATAAGTTAAATAATTCATTTAAAATATTTTAAAATTATAACCTATGTCAGAAGATAATTTTGGAATCTAACTACATTATCTGTTGCACAGAGAATGATTCTGCTACAGTAATTACAAATAGGTTGAGAAATCAAAATTTCATTTTTATAGCATCCTACGTAAGAGGTAACCTTTTCAGTCGAAGAATTGGATAAATGCTGCACAGCGACGAGACTTTGTACGAACATACAGAATACATTGCAAACTGCTTTTGACGTGTGATTTGTTTCACTCGACTTATCCTAATATCAAAACAGCGGTATGAATTCTGTGCAAATTCTTATAAACTTACAAAATTTGAAGATTATCGCTCATCTAGCAACCAAGGATAGTTCGATAATTTCCAGCTACCTTTGAATGATTAATACGTTACCGGAGTACGAATCCTGCGCGATTCATGAGTTTCGACTAGCAAGTGATAAAGCTGCCGTTGGCATTGTTCTCATTGTTGAGAACCTAATATTTGTGGAGTTCAAGCTACTACGAAGATTTAGTCAAGTACAGGTAAAGTGCACAATGGAAGTCATAAGATTCAAATTTCCGATCCTAGTAGGCAAGAATCAAGAAGAACGCAAGTCCGCAATTTCTTATTTCGTATTGATGTAACTTGATTGCAAGACGTCTCCATCAAGAGTATCCGTCAAGTACCGCACATTGGCAATCTTGGCCCAATACAATTTTTCCACCGGTTGGTTTACAGTCCACAGAAAGACCTGGACTCCTCTGCTGGACCAGGTGTGAATTTTATGCCTGTTTTGAACCAACTTATATTAGTCCCGCTTTAGTTAGAAGTATCAATGCGAACGATTGACGCCATTGTTATATTTCTATTTACCGAGATACGGAATCCTTCTGTAGCAATACCGCGGAAAGCCCAATAAACCACCAGTAGAGATGTTCAAATACCCAGTCATGGTAAACATCCCAGAGTGCAGCGAAATAATCGTATATGAAGAATTTGAATCGTTTCTCCATCAAATTTCCATCAACACTCCAACCTTTGTATTGCCACGCCCTTGGTCTCCAAGCCATGCATCCGATGATTTTCGGGTCGCGTCGACGAATCTAAGCAATTTCAAATCAGCTATAAAATGATCCATCTGGAGCCCTAGCGACGTCACTTAACGCAAATACAACTTACGTGGTAAACTACTTTCGCAAAAAAAGATGACACAACTGCCAAATCATACAGATCAGGATAGCGCTTATAAATATCGCAAATGGCGTTGATAATCTGAAAGTAAGAAAAACCAATTAAATTTAGTTGAGCAGGAACCAAAGTCAGAAAACTTTTCGTATGGATAACCGACCAGCAAAATTTGATCGGTACTTACGGGCTCATCGGTATCCTTCAAGTCAATGAAAAATCTCATGCGCTGTTTAATCAGAAGTTTTACAGTTTCTTCCAACGTCGGTATCTTTTCATTTTTAAACTTTTCTTTCAAAGGATGATTGACAGAAATATCCAGCTTCTTCAGTTCATCGTAATTCATGTCGCAAACCTTACGATTGACACCAGTCATCCGCATCAGGTCATCGTCATGGAAGATGACCGGCACGTTATCTTTGGATAGCGCTACATCTAACTCGATGAAATCACATCCTCTGAATTTACACTGCTTGAAAGCTGACAAGGAATTTTCTGGAGCATCGAGACCAGCCCCGCGATGGGCCACAACGGTAACATTGTCAACAAGATCCCTGTCTTTGAGTAGAGACTTTAGCTCATCGCTGTTTTTAAGATTCCGCAGTAATCCAACCCCACAACTGAAAATCTCTGTGTTGGCATTTTCCTCTTTTGCAAGTTTATCCTTTCTCAAGGGATTTTCTCCAAGTACAGCTTTAACATGAACGTCAGGAGCTTGTGGGATCTTGAAATAGTTTACTGCCAAGCTAACAATTGTCAGGAGAAGCAATGTGGTGAATAGTCCCAAATACAGTGCATCGCAACCAGCCTGAAAGAAGCCATAGGCTGAAGCAAAAATATAACTTGACGCCAAAAATGTGTGGGGCAGTCCATCAGTCAATATATTCAGCATTTGAGAATCAACGTAACTTGCGGAACTCATTGTGACAACTTGTTAGTATTGTGGCCAAAGGTTAGACTTGATGTTATGCCATAATAGTCCTGTAAATTTAAATTAAGTCGAGGATTAGTTTGTGCTCGCGCTGAATGACGTTAATCATGTCGCGATGTTTGTACACCACGATCTATGTATCACAGGTTCATTGGATCTCACCATGCAGCTGCAAGGTCCACCGCCGTTATATCATGAGAGACATGTCGGTTCCGGTTACGCTACATCAATCACCCATTCACCTTTGGTTTGCAAGTACAGGTTGTGGTTATGTGTAATTAAGCTCAATCGTCTGGTTGAATTATGTCTACGATTACAAGTGCAACACAACCTGTTTACTAATTTTGTTATTTTCCGTTCGTGATTAATAAATTATTAGTCAAATTTAGAGATTGCAAAAAATCATTCACTTCATTTGTGCGTAAGCAATAACAATATCTGTCAAAAATAATTCACTGGAAATCGGAACTATATGGTTTGATAAGCTAATCAATAGTGAAAATAGCTCACCAAATGTTTGGCTGTAAGCACCCGCGTCTTTTACATAAATGTTATGATTATCGGCCAATGATTCCTTGATTATACACAGATTTAACAGCAACACAACTTCATTTTCTTTGATTTTTGGATGAGAGATAAGGATGAAACCTCAGTATGTACTCAGTTAATTTTGTTTTAACTTGTTCTATTTACGCGAGACTTAATTACTATGAAAACTAGCAGAGATGCGGCAGCACCACACTACCATTGTAATCACAAACAATATTTGCATTTCGCGAAGTAGTGTGAAATGAAAATCGCGCATCCGCTGTTGTGAAATCGGCTCCGAATCTTTTAACCATAGACCGATTTGTCATAGCTGTATTGGATGGATCCTCTATAACAATAGTTTACACTTAAAGACTGCATTTGGATTCTCCAGGTTACGCCCTCATCACAACAATAATATTGAAGGGCAAACACCCACGACGACACCCCATTCTAACAGCTACAACTTGGTAGATCGTAAGCAATGTTAATTTTGTACCAAAACCTCCACATACATATGTAAATAGAGTCTGCTAGCCCATTCGTTGAAACGAAATGCGACGCTGAATAAATCGTTTCATGCATACATCTTTCGCAAATGCTGCAGCCGAATGTTATCCAGAGAAAATAACGTTCATCTAGTCTAGTTAGATGAATGTTAGCTAGTACAATATAATTTATATGTAGCTCGGACAGTTGCACCTCTGTTGACACAGGTTGTTGAATTCAGCAAATTATGATGTGTCGTAGTTTCTTGTTGGAACAAAATATCTCTTCTCTGGTGACCGAAAAATACTTGCGAGGTTTTTGCCAATTGGAGGTAACAATAGCAAGGCAAAGCATTTTCTTTGTTGGAGCAAGTTTATTGCTACCAGCATTATTGTTTTAACGATTTTCTACTGTAACTGCAAATCGTTTTACGGTTACGTTTAACACTCATGTCGTCAAATGCAGGAAGTAGCTTGATATTATGTTCACGGACCATTGTTTGTGCAATTGCATTGCAGATTGCTGTTGAAAACTGTTACGCTGAAAGAAGATTTCGCTCTTTATACCGAAAGCCAAAAAAAGTTTATTACAGCAAACCCGTGGACGGCGTCCACTGACTCCGGAGCAACCGGAAACAATTATACCAGGCTAGCGGAAGTTTGCAATAGGAGTTGAGTGACTCATCATGTCAGCGAATCAAGGCACGCCATGAGAAAAAAGTGAAAACAACTGAGAAAATCAGATCCAGTTCTCGTTATCAGAATAGTTTTTTAGTTTTTTACTTAATTGCCTGATAGGCTAGAGAGTTTTAGCGTTGTGGGATGAAGAACATGCATAAATATGCCTCTACTTTCTCCATCATTATTTGTCTGTTTTTGCAAAATTGCGAATATGGACAACAGCTTCAAAGTCTGCTTAGGAAGTAATTGAAACTAATCATTCTTGAAGATGGTAAGTAATTGGGGATTGAAGTAAGTAGAGTTCGAGACATAAGTTGGGTTGCATAATTGAACAGATCGTAGTTAATGTGATAAAATTAAGAAAGGCATCGATGTTAACGAAACTTTGCAGTCTATGCCCACAGCTAAAAGTGGATGAACTTTTTGCACTGTACAAAAAATAATTTTACATATTATAAAAAAGGTTATCGTCGTTTCAGAATCGGAAAAAGGTAACACTTACAGAAAGTCAGCGTTTAACGATATGGCCTGCTTGCAATCTGTCTAAAAGTATCAACATTTACCGCATAGATGAGATCCATCCAATCGGGTACATGTTATTATTTTTTAATATTCGAACTGTACATACAATACAGTGCAGTGGTTACAGAGGTTACTGGTCGGAATGTGAATGGCTAGTATTGGTAAGGTTGTGGGAAAAAGCAGTCGGCAAAAAAATTGCAAAAGACAAGCATATGAAACCAGGTTGGTGAGAAAAAAGGAGTCAAGCATATTACGCTCCATACTGACGACAACCCATCCAATGTTCCAAGCAAGAACTTTGGCACACTGTGAGAAAAGTTTTAATCGAAAGAGTAGGTCCGAAAGCTCATATTTCCGGTCATTACTTCAAAACTATTCATGGCGGATAGCTTTTTCTTCGTAAACAACTTCGAAGCAAGAGGGGTGACCGAACCATTTAAAAGTAACGCTGGCTATTGAAGCATAACGGAGCCATTTCGACCATGTTGCTTGGACCAACCGATATCAAACCTGAGGCTATCAAGAATTCAAGTTTGCTGAAGACGATTCGCAGCTTCAATTAAGTTAGGGCGAGTGCATGCACGCAGTCGTGTAGAGTTCGTTAACGAAGGCTCTCCTAATTTGGATATGACATGCAATTATTTTTACCTAAGGATGCTAATGATAGGAAGTGTGGTGCTGTGTGACAAGCCGTAGTTCTCAAGGTGTGATCGTAGTCAATAAAAGGACAAAGAAAGATGCACTCGTGCTAATAGTACATATTTAATCATGATGGGTGGACCTTGGCCCTGAACTTCATCTTGGGCTTGGATCGTTCATGTGACTAGCCTAAGGTTGTCTATAGTTCTACAGATCCAATACCAAAAATATATATTCAATCAACATAGAAATTGAATGCGATAATTAGAAAGGAAGAACTCTGCGATGGAAAAATTACACACTGGACATTGGGTATTGGGACGCCCAACCGTCAATAGGCTTTTTGCAAGTCGCATGATTACAGCCTATCATTGCCAACAGCTACATTGAT
>VRMD01002136.1:0-14180 GCA_009872375.1 Sminthurides bifidus | reverse complement strand
AATGGGATCTTAAGCTTGTCATGTGCTCTTCCGCTACTACATTGATTGATCGACCGAGTGCAGTTCACCTTTTACTGCCGAAGGGCACAAGGTCGAGCCTCAGTCCATAAGTACATGGTGATTCGACACTGACTTGCTGGACGACCTATTCTACGAACTAGTAGCAAAACGCTTCCTCCGAAAACCGGTGCTGAAGAATGCGATTGACCCACCTCGAGGATTTCCATCCCGCAGCTTTACTGTCACTTTTCAGGGCATAGTCTTTTAGCCTTTTAAAATTGCATTTGTATGAGAATTGTATAAAAATCGTAAATACTCTCGGCTAGGCTGACGTTTTTGATTTATAAACCTTTGCTGCCAGCACAACGAGTGATCTTTTACAGCCCGAGTGGCTTTAAAAGTCAAGTGAATTTTTTACAAGCCGTCACTGACTGACTCTTGACTCGCCCTCGCCTCTGGACTGAGAGCGTGGAACAGCTCGGATGTAGAAGGAATGAACGTCTGTAAAAGCTACGGAAATGTTTCTGCTCAAATGCTTTCGATTTTGTAAATTCATTGCCAGACGTGTGTTTAGTTATGAACGCGAGGCCGTTAACTGGCTGTCATTTCAATTCCAGGCAAATCATACGAGGGATTTCCACATTGAGTTGCACAGGTGCACACGCTGTGCGATTTCCGCCCGTCATGATTCAAGCGGAAGGCTACAGCAGGAACACGGCTAGCTGCCGAGGTTCAAACGGAATTCTAAACCAGCAAGAATCCGAGTTAAACAGTGACAGAACAATGATGAAAGGACCGAGGGTGGAAATGGGATAGGGGGAGAAACCGTGACGTATTTGATTAACGACCAAAGTCAGATTCAGATTGGATGTCAATACAGGTACGCTAGAGCTGGACCCAAACAGGATTCCAGGTGCCGTCCTCAGAGTGTGATACTTAATGACTTGGAAGGGATTTCGTGTAATTTAGATGCGGGAGGACATTTAGCCGAAAGAAATCGATTCCTAACTCAGAGGCAACACTGATGAGAGGCATCATGGCATTTCTGCGAAACCCGGTTGCTTTCCCTGGTCCTGTGTTCTATCACCTGAAGCTTTTTACCTCCTGTCTCTACTTCCTCTAACGGCAAGTGAAACAATGAAGGTGAGGAAATTGAAGGAAAAACGAATTGAATCATCCCCCATGTATCGCATTCGAGTCGGACTCATTTCGTGAATTAAGACCCGTTTCCGGACATGATCCGCTAGAATGTCGTTCGCAGCGAGGATGAAGCGGGTTTGCGGGGCTGATGAGAAACCAATAGCTTTGTACTTACCAGATCGATGGTGACGAACAAGTCGTACTGCTGGTGACGCTGGCCTTTTTTATTGTTCTTTTTGTTGTAAGCGTTATTGTTGATGACGTTTTTATTGTTGACTGTTTGACTTTTCTTTTCCGATCCGGCTTTCACTTGGCCCTTCTGTGCGGATGGCGGCGGTTTCGTTCCAGATTTGTTGCTCTTATTATTCCCGTTCTTTGCAGCCATCGTTGGCGTTTTTGGCCCTCCGCCAGCGCCCTTCTGTCCTCCCACTTCATTGGGTTTCCCACGGGCCTGTGGAAGAAAGAAAAACCCTTGTTTCACACACACACATACACACAATTCAATACAACTCCCTTCGACAGTCAGACAGTGTCAAACAATCAATCCTGTCTGGCGAGCTACTGTACAAAGAAACGACTCGCAAATCCATTTTAGTTTAGCATCCGAGCCTTCCGCGGGCATTGTACTGAATTATTTCTCATATCTGTTGCTATTCCCATCGGTCAAGCGAAATGAGGGAAATGAGGGAAATTCTCCATCAGCCTCTTCCTCCTGTGAGATAAATGAAACGTGTCTATTTGTCTGGTCTGGGAATCCGCCGAGAAAGCCCTACCTCAGATAACCATCTTCCATCCGTCAATGAAAACACGGCTGGAATACAATCCAGCTTGAATAACACTCTAACCTCCGGGAGTTCTTTTCCTGCCGTGTAGCATTAATTCTGCCAAGTAAAAGTTACATGCGAATGCCAACAGACAGGCTGGAAGAAAAAAACCGCAATAGAGTGGTGAGCTAATAGCTGAAACTGAGACGGCAGCTCGACATAATCAGCCGGGGTGGAAACATATTACTGGCGCTTTCTCCTGGACTTGTGCGAGACACCAGCTTACAGCGACATACGCCGACCACCGTTCATCCCAAAAGGTATGGAAGAAAAGAAGGCGAAGGAGACTGTGCATGGGACTTTTTAAAAGGTTTAGAAACAAACAAGGCTGGAAACACAGGAAGGATTATCTCCGTTGGGATAGCTGGGATTATGATGGGATTTGAAGCAAATGAAAATTTAATAGCGATTACTCATTCTTGCGCCCGTTTAACAAAGATGAATGAGCGTAGTTAGCATGAGAGCCGAGAGGAGGGAAAACTACGCCGGCGGGATCCTTTGGTGGAACGAGGCTGGGAGCTTTAGTTAAATATTCAGCTGTGTAGACGCAATTTCTCAGAGCGGGAAGAGTGAAAGCCTCCACAATTCACTTCACATGGGAAACGGTAATGAAGCTCAGGTACGGTATGAGAAGGCGGGCGGCTCAAATGTCTTTGCAAAGAAGAAACGACCCATGCTCACTCAATCTGAAATTAATGTAAGCCAAGACGGCGAGGACACTAATACCGGGTGTTATCTTTTAAAAGGCCGAGGTAAATACTCTCATGTAGTGCCCGCATCGTCCCTCAGCTTGCTTAAAGCCCCTTCTTCTGTGGAATCTCGTCCGTTCAATTTGAACAACTCCTGTTGATTTGATACATGCCGTCTCCGTGTGAACAATCGCATTCCTGTGTATACTTAGAGGTAAAAGGTGCTCCGGTCAAGGACGACAGGAAGGAGGAAGCCAAAGCTGCTGACATACGCACTTGGACAATGGGAAAGAAAGGCGGGGAGGTGAAAGCGGTTCTGTCTCCTGTACGAGTAGCAAGCTACTTGAAGTCTGGAGCGGGACAAAAAGCACGGCTGGCAGTGCTGTATTATTTGGTAGCATGGGATTATGGCGCTATGCCATGCTTTCACTCCTGTTTTGCCGGACCCTGAAGGCGTCTTTGTAGTGGTAGAAATGAGATATGGATACCGAGTTCATGTTGTGAATCACATTTGGTTTATAGTGTATGGGCCGACCATTAATAATACAACGGAAATGGTGAAAGCTAGTGAAAGTAAGTAAGTTGGAGGAGGAAGAAGAAGAAGTGAAAGAAGACCAAGAAGAAGAAGTGGCAGAAGAATAGGAATAAAAAGCGGCCAAGAAAAATAGCACTTCTTGGCTACTTTTTTCACCGAGGAATTCAAGGGCTCACGTATAAAAACTTTCTTTTGCTTGTCGTTAAATGTTATTATTCCTTTACTACTCCAAGCCATCCATTTAGCGGTAACAAAAGCACGGAGACCGTGCCCTAATTCCTTACGCCACTTTTCCAATTTATGCGCCAGCTACAACATCGCGTCACTCACCAGCCTCTCTGCACCACTCCTCCACATCACGACCAATGTGAGCAATGATAAAAGTGCCTGGAAGTATGGAATCACCGCCATCCTGTCATTTCATGGCCATGATTATTTTTGCGTATGCAGCATCCTCCACATTGGACAGAGTCCACGGAAATTAACTTTTTTCCGCTCATGTTTTGTAAAACTTTGTTGTAACCCCCTCCCCTCGCTCCGTTTGCTCATAGGCAACTAAACTCAAGCTGTATAGGAATGTTTGCCCGATTTCCAAAGTCGGAAGTAAACAACCAAAGCTGCAGCATCTTGTACACAGTGACCAGCTTCTGGCCTGCAGATGAGCCCGTGCATATTTCAGTTTGTTTGCACCTGGAACAGCTCCGAGCCCTTGATTTCTAGTCCGGGCTCGCCACCTATTTAACATTTACCTTCAGTCCTGGAGACGTCTGCCACTACCCCACAGCGGTCGCCAAGGTTACAGTAGCCTTGCCCATTGATTGTGCTTAGTTGTGATTCGGAGCAGTTTTTATTCTTTTTCTCGATCGTGAACGATGATTCTACGGTTTTGTGCTTGAAATCTTCGCAGAACGTGCAACCTGGGCAGCAGATGACACGATATAAGCTGGAAAGGAATTCGAGCTCGAACTTTATGGCAGGGAGTCTGATATGTTGCGGAAAGAAATGACGTCACGTTTGGTTGTCAAGCTGATTTACGACTTTCGACTACTACATGTTTCCTACACTCACTACAAAGTCCATCCATTTACACCTCTTCCGTGCCTCAATCAATACCAGCTTGGAACCTTTGTTTGCGAGCCCACCGCCGCCCCGAAGTTGGAGCGGGTCCTGGATCCAGTAAAGTGAATCGTACTTTTAGAGTCTCGCTCATCAAGTTTACCATCAAACTTTCTCGTTGTGCTAATCACATTAGCGACACTAGACTTTCTAACGGTTCTCAAAGGTTCTCACCCAGACTTTACAGTACTACGGGATGTCGAACCGAACTGCCTCCTTGGCGGAATATTGCATCCGCATTGGGTTCCTTTTCCCTTCTCCGGTTGGCCGCTAAGAGAAAAAAGTCATCGGAACCAGAGCTTAGTGCTGCTTAGCGGTTTACTGGAGGCAAAATATTTTTACAACTGCGACAAAGAGAAAGTCGTCCACGTCCTGTGTGGCTTTTTGTACTTGAATTTTTACTGCTTCGGGCTCCAGTCCAAGATTACACTTACAGAGACGAACATCTTTGTGAAAGTTTACATAGTCTCTAGCCTGAAAAAGTTGATCCGTGAAACTGTGCTGGGAAGAAAGGAACTTGAGGTTGTGATGTATGCAAATAGGTTCGGAAATGATATCTTAGTTCTGTCGCCCCGTTACACAGCCCTTCTCCACTCTTGCACCAATGTCACGTCTCATGTGAGAATTCGCAACTTTCTCGGCTAACTGCCTCTGCCTCCCTGTGATTCGGCATGATTTGATCTCGCATAGAAAACCAATCCAATTACACCACTTGCTTTTCCGCCCAACTTTCCCACCAACATCACTTCAAGCTGCCCACCATACCAGTTCACACGACATTCTCTAGATGCAGACCGACAGCGGACCGCAGATTTTCTGCGTTCCTTCTCCTCAAGTCATTAGCTCAATTAGGTCTTATTATGCGAGCTGTATAGCCTCGCTATCCTTCAACCAAGGCTGTTTTCTGCTTACGAGAAAAACTTGTTCGCCAATCCTTATTCATAGCGTCTAGCCCAGCATACCAAACTTTATTGAGAGCTAAAACCAGTTCCGGTCCCATTATGTGCATGAAAACATGGATCCACAAGAAGAACAGTACAAGAATACTTTCTCCCATATCAGCTAGAGAGTTAAGATTTTTCCCCAGTTCGCAGTTCAGACCTCAGTGGCCTTTGCCAAGCTCAACTGGGGATTGATTCCGAAGTCCCTACCCGAATTAGGTATGCATGCTTCGTCCAAAAGCAGATGTTGTGGCGAAAGATGTGAGCGGCTTAGAGTGGGATTTCTGTTTCTGTAAGCAAGCTGGCTTACAAAACAGAGGTAGTTCGATCCATAGTCAATCAGGACATCAAACAACAATTGAATTTCTGCCCCCAGCCTACAATAAAAACCAGCACTAGGAAGAATACCGTCTAGCTGTAGACTTCCTTGGGCTGGACAAAGTCCCAAGTTCCGAACCTCTAGCTACCCTTTTCCATACCAATAGATCTTTGAAAGAGCGATTTAATTATCTCAAATAAGATTATCAAGTCGTCAAATTGGATATTCCCTGGAAGTTATGACCGCAGGAACCATTTACAACTCTTAGATACATACAGCTACAGCGGAAATTCACTTGTCTTAAAAAGTGGAGGTCAGAGGTCAAGAGACAGCAAGTGGTCAAGGAGTAGAAGATGAAAGATTACTGACGAGACATTTCAATGGACAAGCTCCGAATGAAGAGGATACGAGTGCCAAAGGCGAGAAGAAAATACCGGCAATTACCTTACTCCGTGACCTGGAATGATCTTCTTTAGAAGTTCTCCTGGCGTGAACGGTGACAGGACGCTTTTGGTCCTGTTGGTTTCGTATCATGCGAGCGGCAGCGAAAGCCATGTTTGTAAGTCTTGTAGTTTATGAAAAATTGTGGCACTGAGAGATGTAGATGGTAGGTAGAGAGACAGAGAGAGAAATTTGCAGGGGAAATTTAAAAACAGAGTCGCTAGTGTTCGCAGCTGAGCCACATGTATAATCGGAATACTTGGTTCTGGAGGATTCACAAGGAAATCACGAAAGGTGAAACGGCGAAGACGACGAGTAGAAAAATAGGAGAGAGAAGAGTAACAGTATATCACAATTATTTTAAGGTTGTATGTAATTATTACTGTTGTTGAGAGAGAAATTTATTGCTCTTCGGGACAGCGGTGTTTCAGCCTTACTTATTCCGTGCCTGCGGTGGACTGGATGTAGTAGACGTGGAGGAGCAAGTTAGACGAGAAATGCTCAAGAAACGATCCGATACTCGACGATCGTGATTTGTTCTACACTCTGAATGTTTTTTCTCTTCGTGTGCAACTTCTCCCTCCTAGTGTGGCAAGGAGTTGCTCTCACAAGCTTCTTCTCAGGCCCGGGTCTCGGCTCCGTATCACTTGATGTAACCAGTCCGCCAGCATCCTACTGTTGCAGAAATGCATACTTTCCTTGCTTCCTATAGCTTTCTCCTTTCATCCATCCCTCTCGTTCTCTCTCTCTCTCCCCTCTCCCTGTCTCTCTCTCACTTGCTTTCTCCGCTCACATTATCCCGGGTAAGACAGCGGATCAGAGTTGCTCTCCCAGAATCATCTTTCTTTCCCATACCGTTCCTCCTCCACTGCCAAAAGGCCTGAAGCTAGAAGAAGCAAACCGTTGAAGCTTCACACCAAAACTCGAAGCGACGACACCAATGAACGGTTTTGTGCAATGTGGCAAGAAAACAAGTCCACGGTATACCCAACCGCCACCACCGAATACTAAAAGGAACGGATCATATCACTTACACTGCAATGATAGGGACTTGAACTGGTGAAAGTCAATTTTCACCCGCTACGACTTTCACCGCGAGACTACCCGTCTCAATTGCCATCGATACACCTAGCACGTTTCCCATCTATTTAAACGCGGCTGGCTATGGGAATCCTGGTGGGCTATCATCCTCCGTCCACATGCATCTAACATGTAGGTATTGGGCAGAGGAGGAAGAGCAGAGGAGGAGTGCGAGATTCTCGATATCGGTGATCTGAACCTAAAAGCCTTTCCACTAATCAAGGCTACGAGGTCAGGCACCACAAGGTAAAGGCTATATGACTCTATCCACACTCGTATTTTAACTCCACTTCTGTATCAACCCTCGAATATGAAAAACGTCCTGGGGCGAAATCAAACGAGCTTATATAGGACTTGGGATAACAAGCTCTTCATCATACACGCACTCATGCATAATTCATACTCATGGAAATCTAACAAGTGAGTAACTGTATGCCATATCAGGCTAATACAAAACACCCTGGAGCATTTTTGGAATGTCAAGTTCCAGTCTTCTCCATGAGATAAGTAAGGACGAGGAACTTACATGAGATGCCTTGAAATTAGTAGTCCAAGCCACACAGGGATGCTTTCACTCCGTGTGGACTTTCATTTTCTAAATTTTCTGACTCCCCCATCCCAGCCTTGGAGTTCAGTCAAGCAAAGCTTATTACATCAAAAAAAGTGTGTCACATCACATTTGTCAGTGCACACTGTAAACAGACATCGCATAATCCAACTAGCATGTAGATCACAGCCTTTACCGGTGCTCAAATAGGGGATAAATGGCCCTAGTGAACCGTAAAATGGAAGGTCCATGACTCGGTTGCTCGCGGAAAGTGAGTGGTAAACAAGCGTCTTGAGTGCGATAAATGCGTTCTGTTTCTGATACTAACCGCTTAATTAAATGAGTTAAGGTCTCGTTCGTCGACCACCGTCCCCTGAAGGGATATCAGTAGCAGAAGGCAAACTGGAAAACGGGCCTGTGATCTTTACTTTGTGCCTCAGCTGTAGTATTCATCTCGTGGGAAATTCAATTAGCGCATCTGGTTTCCGCGGTGGTGGTCGTTAGAACAGATATGACTGACTTGAATTTTCACGGCATCCCTACACACCGTTCAGTCTCCAGGCATCCCAGCCAGTTCATGTCAACCCGTCACTTTCACGTATCAATCTTTTGCTTTTGAGAGGTTGTGGGACATTCCATGAACAAATTTTCGCCCAGAATCATTTCGTGTTTCGATTTAACGCTTCGAGGCAAGCTCCTTTTCTCCCATCAATTTACACACATACACGGGTGCGAGTAGACCGTAAACAAAGCTGAAACTTTTGAAAACTTATAGATTAGTGCACGGAGTCTGTGGAAGGGGGAAACTGATGTTGCGTAACCTACATTGAAAAGTTTTGACAAGAGCCACAAATTCAAAGACACCAAGTCTGCAATTTTTTCATGCTGAAACTTTTGGAAACTTATAGATTAGTGCACGGAGTCTGTGGAAGGGGGAAACTGATGTTGCGTAACCTACATTGAAAAGTTTTGACAAGAGCCACAAATTCAAAGACACCAAGTCTGAAATTTTTTCAAATCGTGTCAAAAAACCGGCTCAGATCCATGTCAGCAAAGACGTTGAAATGAAGGATGATAAATTTTACTCAGAAGCCGAAATTATCGCGAATGGAGCTCATGCAAAACTAAAGCAGTCTCTGAGTAAAGTTTTTATGCATGCAATTTTTCAGCCGTAGAAACCGGATAGCTCGCTTGACTGTGGATAGATTCAGTGTCCAAGTTTACGCATCATCGATCCTTCAAAGAGGTTGGTGAAAGTGTGTAGTTTGACTGAGGCGAGGAGAGCATCGTCAATCGTTCAGTCAACTCTTGCCGATGATTCCTTTGCACATATAGGGAATTGAGGGAAAGTTTTATTGAAAGTTCGTACAGGTTGAAGTAAGCGCTTACTTGGAGCATGCATGAGACGAACATTTGTGGATTCAAAGAGCCTCCTTAGCATCACTGCATGCAGTTCAGAGGAGGAAGGAGTGGAGGAAAGAGATACATGCAATTCAGAGAGGCGTAAAAGGAAAGTACAGCTGGAAGATATTCCTTTTGAAAGGCTGATCTCACACGGCCATGGACAAGCTTTATGGAATGGAGAAACGGTCGATTCAGACTGTTAAACCGCAGCCTTTATCCTTTTTTGCTTCGTAAATCTATCAATTTAAGAGTGTTCCGCCATTTACTATGTAATTCGAGAACACATCGGCGTAAATATTCACACATGATTCGGTTACATTGTGCCAAAAAGATGTGCCAAGTCAAAGCTGTATCGAATTCAATCCGGCGGCCGTATTACTTCCGCGACTGGCCACGGATATGGTTACTGACGGCTAAGGGCCTAGGATTGCGTTACAACACTTTTTGCTTTCTCCTTTCAAGTAGCCATTACCACTCGCCGGGCTCTCTGACGAGCTCCAGCCAGGAAAACTTTGGGATACCTCATGTGGTGGAAAAAAGTTGCAATTTCGCTTTTACAAGGTCCGGCTTGTAACGGTAAACATGCATTTGAGCCTGCTTTGTTTGCAGCTATATTAGGGAGAATGGAGGGGGAATGGAGATTTCCAAGATTGCGATTCGAACCTGCAACAATGTCCAAGGTGATGTGAGGGTGCTGGGGTGTGCATAAAGCCTAATGGCCTCGTAGATAAGGGAAGTGCTAAAAAAAGGAGGAGTCGTGTGAAACGTTTGGAAGACAAACGAGGGAGGTATAACCTGAACCAGCATCTAAACTTCAGTGATACTTGCAAATTACGGCACGCTGGGAATTTGTTTACGAGTGCAACAGCCCTTGTTGCTCTTTCCGGCACCTGGCAATGGCGAATTAGAATTCTGTAAATGGCTGTATCGGGAAACATGAGCTTCGTGATTAGAATAGCGGCGAGCATGAGCATAAGTACTTAGCAAATACGACGACGTAAGGTTTGATAACCCGTGGCGCTTGAAAAGCTTCTGTTAAAAACATATGTCCTATGGGGTTTTCAGTAAAAAATGGTTGATAGCCTCTCTTCTGCAGATTGATAGTAGGCATGCTGCACAATTTTTTAACGAGTACTGTTTCTAAAGTATAGAATGCTTGAGGGCCATTCAAGACTTAAATGGCGAGTTTTACAAGTCTGAAGAATCACTTTTATCAAAGCTTTATGACAACGGTGGCATTCTCATTTGTAGGAAATTGGACTTGATACTTATTAGTGTCTGCGTGGAGGTTTGTGTAATAAACTAAGGCGCTGAAGAGCAGGAACGTATTGCTCTTTCATTATTGGGAAAGGTGCTTTGTTCTTCGGAATGTTTTCTTCAGACGTTGAGAATGCGGGGAAACATTTCCCCCACGGATCGTACCTCTGGCAGTTTGGCCTCGTTTACTTTCACCTTGTTATTGCTTCTCCGAACTCGACCGAGTCTGTTCAGTTAGGTTAGACAATATTGGATTTTGGCAAACTTGGTCTACGTACTCGTCCTGCTTTTCATGCGCCATCCTTTTTCATTCAGTCCAAACATGCACTTGTTGGAGATGCCATGGCTCTCGTGTGTTTAATGCAATATTCCCTCTGCTTCACTTTGAAGTGGGGAGCTGAGGAAATTCCTTCCCTTCTCCTCTGACTTTTGCAGTTGCCCCATGCTCACCTTTTTCCCTTTTGCCATTTCCCTTCCTTTGTTCTTCCCTTCAATCACCATTTTAAACGTGAGGAAGCCAATTCATTTTCCTATTTCATACAATATTTCCTCTCATCTGTCAACAGCATTAAAACAATTGCATTATGTTCCCTCCCTTTGTAGCCCTCATCGCGACCCAACGGGAGTGATCATTAGTTGATAGCTGCACTGAGCGCCATCCCAGCATTTTAATTCCGCTTCAATATCGCTTCTGCCGGCTCAAGTATTTAATTAAATCTCCATTACTCCAAAAGCTCACAGAATCTTCATACCGCTTTTCGGCCATTATGAAAACTTGCCCACCAACATTTAACAGGGAGTTTAATCGTAATTTTATTCAGAGCCCAGCTTCAGCATGTATTTTCTTCACACCAGATTTGGCTTCGAATCTACATCAGTCAGGAATGACGGCATATATGATTGCCGTTAACCATTATGGTCAATCAGCCCACTCATAACCATAACACCCAGCCTGGATCCCAGGTGATTGGAAACCGGATGCTGGAAACCTTGTCAATAATCAAGTGCATCTTATCATGCATCAAATGAGGCCTAGACCAAAGCCATGCGGTGAACCGTTACGGTTCAATTGCTTGATTTATAGAAAAAAGTCACCATTTTGCGTAACAAATATTTCAAATGCACAAGTATGCCCATGTCCATGCTTCCTCGTCAGTTTCTGCATTAAGCCAAGAGTGCCGTAAAATTCACACCGTCGTTATGTTCATTCGAGGTGATTGTATTCACCGAGAACTCAAGTATGCTGATTAACTGGAATGATTTAGAACGCAGATGAATTCAGGTACGTAAAAAGAACATAGAATGCTAATAAACCACCCTGCTGCTATGTACTAGCCCAAATACAGCGTTTCTTCACATTATTAGTTTCCTAGCTTTTATCATAAAGTTCAAGTATTGGAACGTTTTCCCCTTTTTCGCCTAGCCGAAAGCGAAAGAAAAACTTTCTCCTTTTCATCAAAGTAACTTTGTTCAGCAAGAGTCGTGCATGGGTTTCCAAGTAGCCAGCGCCACCTGCCAGTTTTCCCCTGCAACTCTGGTCACTGAACGGGAGGCTAGAGCCATCTATTTACCCTTCGCGCATGAATCTGTCCCTCTCGTACAAGGAGAAAGTTGCTGGCTGCAACCAGAGAGAGTCAACTTTCACCAGATTCGTTAACCTTGCGAATTAGACTGCGAGAGCTGACCCATTGCACCGAGTTCTGGATAAAAACACATGCACACGTGGTAAGCTTTCCCATTCTCCCTAATGATCCTTTGGAACTACGTAACGCTATCCTGATGAACATTAATGTACCTAGAATATCGGCCAATGTGATACAGACGGAGTGCTGTCACGTGCAGCATAGCTCCCCTGCCTGGTGACTTTTACTCAGTGATTCTTGCTCAAGACTTAGTTTTCTGGAATAGGATGGACTGATGCTGTTTGGTCAATTTCGTCTTGAAACACCAAACCATAACGAGACCATTATCACCGTAGAAGCCATGGTCGAAGGAACGTGAATCATCAGCTGAATAGGCTCGCAATTACTGATTGTGTTGAGTGTTCTGCTAACGCAGCCGTTTGTATTCCAGCTTCGTTTCGCACCTTGAACCTCCTAGACAAGATAATTGAATCTGAGAAACGTTACTAGAATCGACTGTAGCAAGTGGGGAAGCTAAAGCGTTCAGCCTACATATGATGGCTAGAAAGGGGCAGTGCTTCGGCCGATGAAGAAGTACAGCATTACTCCTGTAACCTTGGACAGTCATAGTCAGCATGAAGAATGTTTCCCACTTGTTTCCTGGGAGGCTTAGGAGAGTAACCTTCATCTGAAGAGCACTTGTGTATTAAGAGGGCGCGGCTTCGTAAGAATTTCCCTCAACATTTTTCTTCTCTCCACTTATTAGAGCCCAAACAGCTCTTCCGCACACATTCACTTTGTCTCCCAGTGCAGTATTAGGGGTAGTCAAAAAAATCGAAGAGGCTCTACGATCTACTCAGATTTCCGTAATTATAGTTGCCGAACCAATCGTAAGCAATTATAGCATAATCAGCTAAAGTTGTATTTGAGTTCATAGAAGTGATGATAGCTTTTATATACTTTTACACACATGAGGAAACCATGGCAACCAGCAGTCTTTAACTGACCATTGTAAGTTCTATTGAAAAAGCATAACTAGAACAGGTCATATGTACTTGCTTTCGCTCTCCAAGAGCTTGCTACACTATACATTTAGTCCAGTAAAGGAGTTTGATTTCATTTTGTACTGATTGATTTAGAACAAGATAAGCTGTCCCGACAGGATTGCTACAAAGATGTATCGTCAAATTAGTCAGAATTATGAGTTGAGCCTGTAAACTCATCGAGACAAGGGATTGAGTCCAACAGGGATGGAAGGTGCTCGAATCCTCGAGCACCTACAAGCATATAATAGGAGATCACCCCGGGTGAATCATCTGGAGAGCTTACAAAACCGTTGTTACACCCATCAGCCCCGTATCGTGAGCATCCAGCATGTTCTCCGGCGCCCAAGTGGTTATCATGACTCCAATCTAGAGCTTATCCCACTCTAACTCAGGGAGGAGAGGAACACTTGCCTGGAGCTGGGAGTTTGCAACTTTCTCTCCGATTGCCGATCATTAAACGACTTTGGAAACTGCCAAACAAGTTTACTTTTCTGACATTCTTTCCCCAACTAATGTTTCCGGGATTTCAGTCTTCGGCGGCCGCGCATAATTAATTGGATTTTGCGGAATCATGTATGCGCGAAATTCACTTTCACTTTCTCCTTTCCACCCATAATTTGCACACTCCTGGTACTTGAGAACCACGAGCGTTTTCAATTCAGCGCAACTTACATCCAATGGAGTTAGGACGGAATGATACGATCTCTAACTTTCTCCACTATTGACCCCAGTAATGCGCTCTGGACAAGGGTGCAAAAAAATCTCCTCAAGATAAAATCCTGTCTCCATTGAATATGTACCAGCTCCCTCACCTATGTGAGACCCAACCACAGTCATATGTACGGGCTTTCTCCCACTTCCTTTAGGGTTTTTCTAAGCAAAAAATGTGAGAAAAAAAGCTGTTGGCATTCAATGCAGCCGATCTTAAGACGACAATCTTCCATTTCTTTCGCCCTGACTGAGTCATGAAGCCGCTTCAGTTTTCATCCCACATATGGTTTACTAAAGAAATGCCAAGATCCGCGAATACATTCCACGGAAAGGAAGGCTCCGAGAGGAAGTCTTCCGCACAACATCACTTTGGATTATGCGCGTGCATGGCTCAACAGGTTTTATCCGACATTGGCGAGGATTAACCACGCTTTGGAATTGGGGGGAGGCAACACAGGCCTTGTTGTGTACTCCATCCTCTTGAACTACGACCAGGGTACGAAATGAG